>JAQQAE010006763.1:0-16410 GCA_029823295.1 Pseudamia nigra
CACTGAGAGGTGCAGAAGTCTCATTGAAAGTTACAGAAATTGTTTGATTGCAGTGATTGACTCAAAAGGTTGTGCAATAAAATTTTAAATTAATGGTACCATCATTTTTGTCCAGGCCTGTTTTGTGAGTTTGTTTTTTAAAACAATTCTGTTGAACTACAATTCAAAAGCAATGTCTGATTTTCATTGGTTAATTTTCATAAAATGTATTATTACATTTGTCAGATTCAAGTTATTTCTGTGACCATTGTGGGTTTTTCTGTCATTAACAGAGCGTACCAACAATTTTATCCACGTCTGTATTTGCTTCCAGTATGCCCAAACTTCTGGTATCAACCAATTTCCAGTGTGCCTCGTGCCATGACAGGTCTGCAGCCAGGTCTCTTTTGTCCCTATAGTGAGCATGTCCTTTTCAGAGTCCTGTTCTTCCATGTGGTCCTTCTGGCTTGGTGTTGGACCTCCAGGCTGCTGCTTCAATGAAATATCAAATACATGTTGATTACTTGGCCACTTTGCTTCACTTAGCTGGTAGAGCACACTGAAGTCAGTCAGAGCTCTGTGTGACTTAAAGGTCCTTTGGTCTTCATCCATTGGCCATTGTGTCATTGTGCCTGTGGTTCATCCCTGCTTCATGGTCCAACTCCTTCCACTGCCCTCAGTGATCCTTAATGCTTTCTCCCTTCCTCTGTCCCAAGCTGTCCGACCTCACCTGTTCACCTGTTTTAAAGTCACACTGTCTTGCTTCAGGCAATGGCATGTTCTTTGTAGCCAAATAGATCCTCAATCAAGGTCATGCCATTGTTATACAAGTCAAGAAATACAAGTACAAATTATGATTATATATATAAAAACAAAGATAATTAATGATAAACACCCAAACTGAAACACGTGCAAGCAGATCAGTGAAATAAAATCAGCTAACATCATGCACCACTCTGACATATGCTAATGACTCATTCGTAACTTCAACCCTTCCACAGTGATGCACATGTACATTTCCACATCTCCTTCTTTTCATTTCCATATTTCATACTGTTCCATCCATGTCTTATTTGGGGTTGTAAACACTTCCTGTTCTTTCACTAAATCAGCTGAAGCTATGACTCATAAACATCCACATGTGAACAGACTGTAGCTTTTCCTGCCTCTAGTCTTACTTTATTATAAGGCTTTATATTCTATTACTTTGGGTTTAAATTATCGCATATTGTTAATTACTCTTCGTTGTACTTTAGTTATCATTTTCTTCCCTCTGTTCTCTTTTGTTGTAGCATGGTTTTGTTTGTAGAAAGCCATTTTTTACAACCAGGGACAACAGATGAAAGTACATCCTCTTGGTGAACTCAGGCTTATTTACAGTGTTTGATGTCTGTCTTAAAATGCATTATTCCTGTAAAATAAATAAAGCAACTGATGGATATTTGTGAACCTTGGAAATGAATGCTTTTTAATTGCAGTTCAGCATTGAAAGTCGGCCCTTTTGTTTTTCATTACCTTCCGTCTATATTTTAAAAAATACTGTTTTCCAAATGACATTGGCGTAAACAGCATAAAATAACCAACAGTAAAATAAATGAAGATGGCTGGTATTTCAAGGTGCAGCTGATTATTGTGTGTCTGCAGGGATGATGGTGATTGGACAGAAAACTGGGCTTGAGAACAAAGTTCCGCACCTGCCTAAAGTATATACAAACTTCATTTTGCTGATTCAAAAGTAAAAACAAGGTCTGAGGCTCTCGTGAAGGTTATTGTTACAAAGCCTTTATTCTCTCACGGCTTTAGAGGTAAAATCTCATTGTCAGGGAAAACACAAACGAACTGCCAAAATGTTACTACTGTACATGGAGCTGAAAAAACAGTCACATGAACAATCTAAAGAAACTATCGTGATTTGTCCAAGCAAGACCACATGAGAGACAAATCAGGATCTCCTCCACCTGCCATGCCTCCGAAAAGACTGACAAGAGGCCACGTAATCAACAGAAAAAAAAAATCCAAAATATAGCAAAGAAGTAAAAAGAAAAAGTTAATAATAATAATAATAATAATAATAATAATAATAATAACAATAATAATAATTTTGTTAATTATTTGGATAAATTTGTGTTCTTTTTGTTGATTTTGATGTTATTTTTGTTTCATTTTGATTTACTGTACCACTGAGCCACTGGAGAGGGGCTATAGGAGCCGCATGTGACCCTGGGTCACACCCCTGTGCTTCTCACAGGATTGGAAAGATTCATATATTCTTTTTAAATCCATCTTTAAGTCTGTTTAATAACTGATTTGTTAAAACAGCTTCATCAAATGAAACAGTTCATATGCAGAACAAGTCAAAAGCTCTCAGTTTGTATTTAAAACTGATCCAAGGCGTGTGGTTTTTCTTCCATCGACCCATCCGGGAAGCTTCTTCAGTTCTGAACTGGCGAAATGTCTTCAACCAAATTTCCAGTCCAGTCGATGGAAGAAAAACCACATGCCTTGGATACTATGACCTGGATGACTGAGAATCTTCACAGACATTTAAAGCTGATGTAATTTCTTTGAGCACTTTTATATCCCAACTGAGAGTTTTTGAGGCCAATTCCACAATATGCACTTGTTTCTCGGAATCTGCTTAAACGTTTTTGTTTTTCTGTGTAAATATGTAACTGTACCTTGTGTTTGCTGCTGCCTCTTGGCCAGAGGGAAAAGAGGTTTGTAATCTCAATGGGATATTTCCTGGTTAAATAAACATTAATAATAATAAATAATAAGTTTTGGTTGTGCACCTTATATGGACAGGAATGTGATTGTGTGCATTCAGTTTTCATGTCAGCAGCATTCTGAGCAGATTGTTGTCCTCTGCAGAAGACAAACATACATATGTCGTGCATCACAACAACAAAGTGTTAACTTTCTTTTAGAAATGCTCACAAACTAGTTGGTCTTTTAATGAACCCGTCAGCGACAGAAACTGACGAGCTTGTGAGCATCTCACTGGAACGTCTCTTTTCCTGTATTGTCACCTGTTTTCTGACCACAGACTGTATATATTAGTGGACAAAGGGACTATGATGTCACCCATTAGTTTCTGAACGGTTGGTTTGGTTCTAATTGGGTTGTCACTTCCTGGCTGCCATTTTGGAGCCAAAAACAGGGTATAACCATATTTGGATGAAAGGCTGCAGAGCTAACTGAGCGTTCATGCCAGGGGACTCATGAGATGATAATATTAGCCACTAGCTTAGTGATGTGGTAAAACTTCACCATGCAGTGTCAAACAAAGACTTTACCCACAGCTGCAGTCGAGTGTATCTCAGATGCCCATATTGAAAATAGATGACATGAATGTCTGACTCAGTCCGAAACGATGTGTCAATCAAACCCCAGGACAGCAGTGATATGTTGGATTAATTGCAGTAATATCTTAATAATATTATTGCAAATATTATTAAGATATTTGCAGTAGTATCTAATAAGTAAGATGGACCACCACATTACTTATTAAAGGGTCCAAATAAGATGTTTGAGACCATAATGACTCGTGACAAAAACTTATTTGCTTACTACTTTCAGATGGAAGTCCAATGTATCTTGATGGGAAAAAGGCTTCTTGGAGCGAACGGTTCCCCGGTGGTCAAGTGGTAGTATTACAACTTAATGCCTCACTGAACCGCCCCGGTTATTGCCCACTGGTTCTGACAAACCTAAAAGACAAACTGGAATATGAGACTTTATGGACGCTTTAATGCATGAATTATTAAAAAAAAAACTGGGGATATGAAATGTTCCACCTTGTAGTACTCCCAAGCAATCTTTAAAATCGTGGTTGAAAATGGTTAAATAATTTCCATCAGAGCAGGTCAGTTTAGTGAAATACCATTATAAATCTGCTTTAGCTACAATTTAAAAATGTATAAAAACTTAAAATAATGATTCAATAATGGAATTTGTACTGTATTTTTGTGCAGGGGAATGAAAAGGTTTTGGCACTCCTGACAAGTTCTATTAGTTTCATTTATAAATCAGTAGGTGTTTGGATCAGCAATTTCACTTTAATCTATCAAATAACTGATGGACACAGAAATATTTAAGCAGTGAAATGAGGTTCACTGGATGCACAGAAAATCTGTAACATGCATCAAAACAAAATTAGACTGTCAGTTTGTCCTCATTGAGTAGTGTAGTTTACCCAATTTGTGAAAGGGTTAATTTACCATATTTAAATTAAAAAAAAACTCTGTGCTTTAAGGATTCTTCTGCACGAGCATGATTAATGATCACAGTAGAGGTGTAGTGTCCCCAGGTCTGACAGAACTGAGCACAACCCCCACCACCCACATCCCTTAGTCTGAATGACTTGATCTCTCTGTTCTGACATTAACTACACAAGCTTAGTGATAAACGTGGAAGTATCACAATTCTATGCTGATCCAAAGATGCTACATAATCCACAAACTAAAGATCGCGCTCTTGCTTTTCCAGTGACTCACACAGGCTTAAACGAGCTGCAGGTGTTGCAGGTAAAAGCGCACATTCTAATTAATCCACTCGGCAAACAATCTGTCAAGCATTTGCGTTTATGTGCATGGATGTATTAAAAGATTCTAGTACATCCTGCATGCATAATGTCATGCCTTAAGTTCTAGTAAAATATCCACAGTAAAAGGTTTGTACGGTAGCTGCTGTAGGTAACACAATACTGGCTACTATGGTTTTAATGTATGTACATTTCCATCTTGCTCTGTGATTTGGTGTCATATGGACAGATTATCTCAGATTTTTTTTTTTTTCTGTGATTGTGAACGTGACCCCAGAACCAAACTGTATAAATACGGAAAGTGCTGGATGGTTTGTGGCCTGTATACGGTCCTCAAAGAACAAAATGAGGAACACACATTTTAGGCCATTGAATGTGTTCTGAAGCTCTGTTTTGATTCAACATTACATTATTTGAATCTTTTACATAAGCAAATATATTCTGTGAGTAGTTTTCTGTTCCCTGGATTCAGTCGATGGTCTTATTGCTACTACGGAACACAGTGCAGCTGTTCTCAACTTACTGCGTTCTTACACCACAACAACAACAGTGTATGAATCTGTGTCCACTGGGAGCATTTTTAGCTCCTACAGCGCTCTCAGAGTGCTACTACACAGCGCTTTGCTCAGTGTTTTTTGTTTCGATGTTTCTGTGCAGGTCACTCGTCCTTTGGCAGACTCTTAGGCTATGTTCACACTGCAGGTCTTAACGCTCAATTCCAATTTTTTGCTGAAATCTGATTTTTTTGCATGATTGTTAACATTATATTTTAAATGCGACTTACCTGGGGAGAAGAAGACGTGATGTCACATGCAGCGCAGTCCTTACCACTTGGTGGCAGTTATGCGCAAATACGTAAGTTGTTTCCCACCCGCCATAAAACACTAAAGAAGAATTAGAAGCGCACTGTATTTAAGGAAGGAAATATGGATGCTAAATATGTCAGCGTTTCTATCAATTTTTAAGTTGTTGTGCAGTCGGAGTCAACAAAATTATGACTGAGTGATTCTGAGTCCATTGTCTGTATCTGACTTTGTCGCATCCAGCACAGAATTGTGATGTCTGTCTCTCTTCAATGAGGTAAAAGTTGGGTGAAATGCGACATGACCATTCAGCATGGTGAAAAAAATTGGATTTTGTCTGCAGTCTGAATGTAGCCTTAGTATGTGAGTCCTAAAATGTAAACATTTTGAAATACTGCTATTTTTATCTCACAAAAAGGTGGTTTAAGATTTTAGTTGATTTCTCCGAAAATGACATACCCACGACAAATAAGGTTTTCTCAGTTTCTACAAGACCTACATGGCTAATCTTCAAGACATCATGGTAAAGCAGTTGAAAGTGGGGCCCTTAGTGATTACTGTTGATGTGGAAATCTGAAAATAAATGATACGGTTTTAAGGTTTTAAATACATATATCTAGATTTGGTCTGAAAAAAATCCACACATTTACATCAAATATAAAGCCAATTCTCAGTAGGGAAGGCTAGAAAGCTAGAAATTATTGAATCAATGTATGGACAACAAGTGCAGCAAGTCTGGTGAAAATCAAGTACAGCAGGACAAAGATACACGTTTTTGTAAAAAAACAAAAAAGTGCAGGCGGAAATGCTCTGTGCCAAATTCGGCACAGTTTGGCTAAATTTGGCACAAGTGAATAAATCAGTATGTCAAAAGGCTTTTAAAAAGTTATTTATTTTACTTATAAAAAGATTTTATTTTACTTTTAAAATCAACAAGTAAGTGCTTCTTTTCACGTGGATATTCATTGTCTCTGCACACTATGAGCATAAACACCTCTAATGATCGGAACATGAGTCACTCTGCTCTATTTTAGCAGCAGCAACCTCAAAAAGTAGCTCTAAAACCTCATCTGGAGTAACCTTGTAGTTTTTTCTTGGATAACCCATTATTTTTAAATCAATAATGGCCCAAAAGTGTTCAAAAAGCAACAGTGTCACGTGTGTCGTGTGTAATGAAGTGTTGCTAGCAAAATGCATAAAACTGACGTCGTTTACACATGTACAATATGCTAGACAGCTTGGACCCATCGGAAGGCTTGACACATTTCTGGAAAGCTCTGTTATAACATTGCATGACACTTTAAAGGAGGTTCTCATCTGGCCAATTAGGAGGAAAAACACATCAGCACGTGTTGTGACACACACTTGCCAGTCGCTTGTATTCTGCCATTATGGGTCAAAACAATCCAGAATGTTGAGAGATTTTATAGTTGGTGAAAAGATATCAAATATGTCTACCAAAATATGGAGTTTTATTCATGGTGGAGCAACTTTTGATGAGAAACAATAAAGGTAAGACAAAATTTGCTGTCATCACTGGGTTTTGTTGCGATGATTTTTCTGCATTCTTTGGCCGTTTGCTGTCTGGTTTTGAAAGTTATACACATAAGTTATATACCGCTGGATTCAGCTTGGCACTGTACAGTATACTGTACACTAGTGTCATCTTGGATGACATCTTGGAGACAAAAACAGGATGCAACCATATTTGTATGAATAGCAGGGGTGCAAGCGGAACAAACGGGAAACTTTAGTTAGCTTTATGCTAGCATTTGGATGCGCTAAAACGTCACCAAGCAGTGCTAAACAAAATGACATTGTAATGTTGTTAGTGTAAGCACTTAACTGCAATTGCAGTCAAGTGTATTGCAGGGAAAACTATGTCCTTATTGAATAAATAGAAGATACTGAGGTCCGACTCAGTCCGACTCCACCGGAAGACTAGTTACCATCACAACGTGTAACTGCACAGCAGTGATATTTTGGATTATTTACCGTAATATCTTAATAATGGAGCAGGCATAACGGTCAAAGTGCCTCCACCAGGTGGCGAGTTCCGATCAGAAGTGTTTGTTAAGCTTCCTCAACAAGTGTTTAACTGTGACTAGACAGGACTCTTCCGGAAGAAAATGCCACAGAGGACATTCATCACTGCCGAGGACAAGAAACTACTGTTTAGCCCGTGTATGCCATCATGCCTCCTTTGTCTGCAGCCATCAGGGTAAGGTGACATTCTAAATCATTTTTAAAACTAATTTCATACATTCTTTTTCAGATAATTAACATAACTTCCTTTTCAAATAATAACAATGAATAAATGTGTATGTACGGGTGTGTTTACATATTGCATATGGCAGTATTCGTGGGTCTTGGAATGAATCAATTGGTTTTACATGTATTCCTATGGGAAAACCGCTCCCGTCGCATGACTTTTTTATGACACAAGCGTGACACCGGAACAGATTAAACTCGCATGATGGGGTACCACTGTTTCAGAAAAAGTAAAGATTTGGCAGAGTGGTTATCTTTTGATTCTTTGAACACAATGGCTTGTTTTTTTCTTAAAAAAAGATTTATTTTTGCCTTTTTTAGGGCTTTATTCAGTAGTTGCAGTAGACAGAGACAGGAGAGTGAGGAGAAGAGCATGGGGAGCAACATGCGCTGCATGCTGGATTTGAGCCCTGGCTGCTGTGATCGGGCCTTGAGCCATACATGGGTGCACACTGCCAGGCACTCTACCAACTGAGCTACCGAGCTGCCCCAGAACATAATGGCTTGTTGTGTGGGCTGTGGTTTGTTGTTCTGAAAATGTATAACTACATTTTTAGCTGAGATTCTGACGATTACGAAGGTGTATAGGATGTGTGGTTTTATTCATTGATTAGAAGTCAAGAGCCGTGAGCGTTGGTAAAATAAAGCTCGCCCCTGGATGGGGGGCACTCGGGCAGAAAGAATTAAAATCTGCAATCAATTTATCAGGAGAGCCTATTTAGAGAGTTGATGTGATGACTTTGGACATGTAAGTGACGTGAACACACAGGGTCCTGGGGCGGTGGGTACATCACAGAGAACAAACTGGGAGAGTACTTTTTTGAACCTAATGGCATCCTGACACATTATGCACTTCTAAGTTCACAGTTCACAGGGATACTCATTGAGTTCACACAGAGTAATCATGTGAATGAATCAGAGCTACATCCATGACTGCTTCACAGCAACATGTTAATACGTCCTTTTCACACATTAAAGTTTCCAAACTGTAACTGTGGACGATCAATTCCTTCATAAGATCATAGAAATCCTTTAGTATTAGATTATAAACACAGTTGTCAGTCAGTCAGTTTCTCTATCGCTGTGCAAGTTTACAGAGTTTACTTCCTATGTTCTACCTCTTTTTGATTTTGATTGGTTGGTGAGTGAGCTGTGATTGACAGGCACAGTCTTCTTCAATGTGGTGCAAAAAAACCACTGTGGACTGAGGGCATTTTGGCACTAAGGATGCTGAATTCTACTGGATTTGAATGGACACACGATGCTCCCATTGCTGCCTGTGGACACAGACCTTCACTCTGTCATCAGTAATACCATGTGGGCTATTGGCTGCTAGTCTGGTCTGTATACTAAATACAGAATAAGGTGTTACTGTAGCCTTATATATCGATGAGATGCAATTTCATGGATTAGAAGTCAGTACAAAGTCCCAAAAGCCCAGCTGATCATCAACGTAATACCAACCTTGTGCAGCAAGTTAATATTGGCATATCTTCCTGCAGCAGTTCAGGCCTGTCACAGCCATGGATTATAACTACGACAAAAAAATAAATAAATAAATGCAAAAATAAATAAATAAGCAACACAAATTCACTTGTAGTTATAACTGCCATCATGTAAAATTATGATCATTGCATATGTAAGATCCACATGCTAAAATTATGAACCTTTACACTAAATAAGCCTGTGTAATCCATGTCATGGTTACCAGGTAGGAGGCCCTCACTGAAAAGTACAAATGTCTGTTTGTAATTATAAGGATGCAATACTTTAATCATAAAGATCTTTCCTTCTTATTACTCGGATATGATAATTACAAGCATTGGAAAATAAGTAAACTTCTAATACTACATGCGCTGTTGCAGGAACAGTAAAAATGCTTTGGACATTTAAACCAATGCATCATAAACGCACAGAGCAATAAACAAGCAACTGTGGTGCTTTTTGTTAATTGCACCTTAAATCAAAGCCTTAACAGTGAATACTGCTCCATGCAGGAGCTAGGGGGAAAGGGGGGAACTAAAATTATTCAACAGCTGACAATAAAAATGGCAGGAAATGGTGAGGCCAGAGCGTGTTTGAAAGATGGGTGTAGCAGGACAACACAGACACTCTCAAAGCCAGATGACACTTCACACTTATTTTACATAACAGTGTTGTAATTCGTGTTTATTCTTCAGCCCCTTTAGCTCATCAGCACATTTGCAAATATTCCTGCTAAAGTTTGTCAGTTGCCAAAAACTAATTCTAATTCTGTGGTGAAGGATCTTCTGTCTGAAAGGAATGTGAATGCTGAGCGCCGGCACCAACGCTCAGTAAGTGGGAGACTTTTACATCACCATAATACCACTGCCATTGACTCATACTGTATGCAACATGATCAATATCATTCAAGCATTGTGAGGATTAATACAGAATGATGGCAGATTAAATATGGGCTTTTTGAGCGAGTAAAGTGTGAGCAGATGGTCAATAGATGAGCTTGTTCTCATTTACAGAGAAGATTAGAACAAAGAGGCTGGATCTTCAGTGACTCTCCAATCCAATGAATTTGCTTCAATTTTTAAGGTGCAAGTAGTAACATTTTAATGGCTTTGTACTCATTAATGGTGATCATTTATCACTGGCCATTTCTATGTGTTGTTAATTAAGCCTTTCCAATTACTTGATGTTGAGATTTAAGACTTTCTAAATCATTAGGATTTGAAAAGTTAGGGAAATTTGATACGGCAGATTCGATACGGCAACCACACCATAGTACTGAAACTTCTGGGGTCATCTCAAGCAGTCAGCAACTCCACTTTATGAAAGAACCTGCAGGTCCTCAAATGTCCATGAGGTTGACTATGTGTTTACGGTCTCCCAAGTAGCAATATAAATCCGGGCCACATGCTTCTGCTACTTATGGCCCAGTTTCATGGCCCAGCTCTGGTTCATACAGTATTTTTGTCAAGTGATGTAAACGGTCCAGATCTGGCTCAGGTGTGCTTAGCAGAATACTAAAAGTCTGCAGAAGTCATTAAAGGACCTCACACTGAAACATTTCATGAGATTAGCCCAGCGCTGGCCGACAAACCATCTTCATATCAAACTGAAAATGTCCAGCCTGTCCAGTGTTGGCCCACATATTACATCAATCTTATAGTGTGCTGCTGGATCAGGACTGGCCCACAATATCTGATGTTGTAGCCTAATGTTGGCCCATATACCACTTTAAAGCCTACCTTGTTAGTTGGTCTCCCACTTTGGCCACATGCACATATACCTTCTGCAGGGACGTGCAGAGACCTTCAGAGGGGGAGGTGCTCAACTTTAGAGAAAGGGCATATGGAACAAAACTTTTTCCCACAATATACTAACATCATTTTCAGCACATGCTGTTGTATTATGCAAACCCAAATCCATCAAAGTCTAGCATACTCTTAAAATCTTACAGTACAGCCAGCCACAACAGAAGGCAGCTGCTTTCTGTGCCACTATTTGAAGTGAGCCGCTCTAACAGCACAGCACTGAGGAGAATGATCCGACTGACAGCACCCGAGCCTCTCCACATTTTAGAGTTTACCCTGTTCAACCTGCCAGCACACAGCCCCAACTCCACAAACGGACAAACAGCCTTGTCTAGCTGTGTTACAGAAAACTGGAAAGTCGGGAATTTCTGACCTCCAACTAGGAAAATGCGTTTTAAAGCTACTTCAAGTCAGAGTTCCTACTCGGAAAGTCGAGGCAAATGGATGTACCTTGAGTTGTAGCAACCTGATGTCACTGTGCAATGCTAGCGCCCTCGGAGAGACACACCATGAACTTTAAAAATGTATTACTAGATAGACTAAATATACAGTATGTGTATTTATTGATCACACCAGCCATCACAATTCAATAGAACTGGTATGATTGTATTAACTTGTCACTGTCAGCCATGATTTTTGTTTACATCTGACTTCTTTTGCCTGGACCACTTTGAGGTCAGAACTCAGATATTCCTAGTGAGAAAAATCAGTTTTCCCAGTTTCTGGTAGTAGTTAACAGCATTGCACCAAATTGGATGAAACAGGAATTTAAAAATCACCTCGTGGGGCTTTCTTAGAATCTGCTTACATAAGAACTTGCATCAGATGAGCACATTTCTTAAATTTGTGCCTGGGACTGAAATACAGAATGCAACGTAACCTTACAGCACCCTGCATCATATTGTATCACTATTGTATCCCTTCTGATGTAATTATTCACTATTATGCCCCACATGAGCAAGGTACATAAAATAAGTCAGTGAATTACTGCAGTTTGGCTTTGCTTTCCTAGTGTTTTACCTGAAAATGAACAAAAAATAAACTAAATCAGAAATCAAATGAAAACAAAATGAAGAAAGACAACAAAACAGAAGTAGAAGTAAAAAGAACAATGACCCAAATACAAATAAATGTCCACAATTAGTAGCAAAATGAACACGTAACTTAAGCAAATTTTCAAGTTACAAACAAATGTAAGAAATGTGGGAAAATATGTAAAAAAAATTAACAAAATCGTAAGCAAAATTTAAAAATATCAATCAAAAATGGACAAAATAAGAAGTCTAATGTACAAAATAAAGAAAATGAGCAAAAAGGAACGAAATCTGAAGCAAGATAAAGATGCTGTATAAATACATTTTTACAAAATAAATATTAAATACAAGCAAAATAAAGACATTAATAGAATATATGAACAAAAATCTCAATTAAGAAATATGAACATAAATCAAGAAAAAGAGAACAAAATAATCAATATAATAAACCAAAGTAGAAGTAAAAAATTTGCCAAAATAAGCAAAATGTACAACAATAAGCAAAATGATGACACTGATATTAAATAAATTAAATGAATACAAAGAAAATGAACAAAGTAATCCAACAAATGTTTTAACTTTCTCTCTGATCCACTGTTTATGTCGTCATTGCACGTGTATGGTAGGACAGCATCGTGTGTTATTTGGCTCCTACAAACATCCGTCACATTAATCTGACCTTCTGAGTGGACCCACAGGACCCGAGTTACCGCTGCGATCGGAACAGCAACGTTCTGCTGGCCATGTTCCAGAAAATGTCTCTGATATGAGTGTGGTTGATTGGAACGTCCTCCTCAAGTGAAGCAGAAGAAGGCCTAATCGTCTCTCCTCATTGCAAAGGCTGCCAACTTTATTTTTCACCAGCTTGAAAGACGAACAAACATAAGCTAACTCTGCTAACGTTGCCGTCTGTGCCATTAGCAGGTGGCTAACATGTCTATAAGCTTTAACATGTTTGCTTGCTCACGCTAAAAACAACCTCAGTCACTGCTGAATTTGCGGATCAATCTGCTATTTGAAATTTCCCAAAGAAAATGTCAGTGTTTCCAGCCTCCCCATCCTGCTGCTACAACTCAAACCAAGATGTAGTGTATTTACAATCTGGTAACCTGAGGTGAAAGGTCATCTATGACATAAAATGACTAATGTCATGTGTATTATTTTATGCACAGCTAAAAATATAATTGAATATAATTAAAAGGCTGTTTTGAAGAAATGCAGTGTTTTACAAAAAATAAAATGATGCAAAAAAATAAAATTCAACCAAACAAAAGGGTACTTTGGACTTCAACCTGCAGAGGGGCAGGTGCTTGAGCATACATCCCTTCATTTAACACCAGCCCCAGCAGACTTCTGCTATTTACATATGTAATATGAGGTTACACATCAATGAGTCTAGGACCTTAAAATAAAATAATGAAATTAATTATTATTCTTGGTAAATTCCACATCCACAAATCCCAGTGGTCTGGCTACAAAATCTGCTTTCACCGATTCACTGTTGAACTTAAATATGGAACGCTACTTAAGCAGTATTACAGGACAGGGCATGCTTTCTCAGAATTATCAGCACGGTCAGCAGTGGCAGAATGTTTAAGGAAGATTTCCATTAATTTAGTGTAGACTCCAACTAAGTTTATTTGTAACTGTATTTTTCTGTCGGCAGCGCTGTCCTTGTCACTCATAGCCTGAAGTTATCCCCCGGATGACTGATTGACTCCAGAGGGGTTTTCGGTCGAAATGTAAAAAAAAAAAAATGAAAATAAATAAATGTAATAATTTTTAAAATTCATAATGTATTTTTTATCTAACAAAAAATCTGTTTCATTCTATATTCGTTGGCATTTGATCTTTCAAAAATGACATTTTTTCTGCGGTCAAAAGTGTTTGCTCTTGACGCACAGGAGGGAGGCACCGGTACCCTGTTATTATCTAAGTTATCTTTAAAGTAAAGAACAAGAATGTCTGAACAAAGGTGTCTTACCAGTCTGTACAACAGGCCTATTTTTATGTTTGATTTGCTGTTGCTGCCATGTGTGTTTTCTGCCATTGTGAAACGTGTCATCTGCACTGATGGCTTTTCCATCCAGGCCAGGTTGAATGAATGCATGGAGTGTTTATGTTATATTCAATTTAGTGTTGACTGGCATTATTAGTCTCCCCAAATATACACTAAAGCAGTCAGGTTGGCAACCTATAGCCCAGGTTTATATATTCAGAATGTGGCTGGTGAAGTGTCTCTTTTTACAATAATAAAGACAAATGTATTTTTACTTTTTTTATTTCTGCAATAATATTATAACAGTAATATTCCTAGAATAAAGCAACTGTGGGCACCAGAGAGCTAACTCTGGTGCCATGTTCTTGACAATGAGGAGAAAGCCACAGATTCGATCTTGGTTTGCTGCTAGTTGAAAATGTTCAATCGTGCTCTGCTCACATGAGCCACCTGGTGGTTGCTGTTGCGCACTGAAGATACCGCTGGAAAAACAACCCCCCTGCCCTCCATCTACCCCCACCCCCATTACAACTTCCGGTAGATGGGGCGGCATTACTGCCGAGGCTGTATGATCAAATGAAACCTGCTACATCTGTACCTGTAACTATACAGTCTTAATGATAATTCACTGTAGCTGATATTTTTGTCAGTACAGGTATCAGCACCTGTTATAACTGTGGATCATCCCCAGGGAACGTTTTTAGCTAAAACCTAATATTGCAAATCCCAGATTGGCTTTAAAGGGCATGTCGTATAAATGCCTCCATCTCCTTACGCGGTACTTCATGCCTTGCCTTCTACTCCATATCTCCGTGGGAATCTGCAGTTTAAACAGAGGTTTAAACCATGTTTACCATCTGTGATCATGGGAAATGGACATGCTAACAGAGCTAATGAGGCTAACAAGGCTACAGCAGGAATACAGGGAAGAAAACGGATATTCCCATAGGGATATGGAGGAGACGGTGAAGCATGAAGCACCGGGAAAGGAGATGGAGGTTTAAACCATGTTTACCAGACTTAGTGGTCTCCTTGGATGGATTCACTTTCATCTGTGCGGACCGGACAGTGGCTGAGAGTGATAAGAGGAAAGGCGGAGGACTGGCAGTGTTGGCAAACAACAGATGGTGTCACCCAGGCCACAGCACTGTTAACGAGCACCTCTGTAGCAGGGACATCGAGCTACTCGCGGTTAGCATTCGGCTGTATTACATCCCGCAGGAGGTTTCACAAGTTATTGTGTTGACTGTTTACATCCAGGTGGGCAATAGTTCACTTCCGGGTCTATGTCTTTTGTAACACAATTTTTTTTTGTTAGCCGGTACAAAATTTTGGCCAATCTTTTTATCGTTACCCGTAAATTTTGTTACCAGAAGCGTTCATTACCTGTGGTTCCACTGTACTGATGTAAAGCAGGAGCTACATCATCATCGACACCTATGGGTAATTTAGAGTCATACACATATAAGATACTGTTGTAGGAAACTATAGTACCCAGAAAAAATGCAGACACAGACATAAAGTGAACATATATGTAGCTCTGATTCAGTCCTGTTTCTAAACCTTTCAGAGGCTGGATTCATATTTTAAAGATGCAGAGTGACTTTAGGATCATTTTCCTCCATAAGAAGTGAAAGAATCGAAGAAACTCCGAAAAACGAGAAAAGCTGTATGCAGCAGTGTGCAACAACACAATATCTCCAGAGAACACTAAAACCTGATGAGCTGTGGGTGTTGTGTGATTTTAGGACAGCCATTTCATCCCCCTGAGGGCTGTTCGCATTGATAGACCTGAACTGAACTAAACTGATTGATTGTCTGCATTTACACCGTAACACCACAGGGCTTCTCTTTATGTACATTTAGTAGCAGTGGCCTGATAATGCTGCTTCTGAATTTTAAAATACTGTATCATGAGGTTACCTGTTTTCAGCTTCTTATTGTAAAATTTGCACCATTGTAGCTTGCTTTTAGCTTCTCTCTGCATAGCTGGCTGAGGTACCATTTTCAACATGGTTCTTGATTAATTAGAAATAACAAAACAAGCAAAAAAAAACAACAAAAAAATAAGTTGACACAAATGTTTTCAGTTCTTTGTGTAGACAAATTCTGTCCTTCAAAGTAAGTACGTATAATATAAAATCTAAATGTGCAGGAAAAGCTCATTAACTGACGTCAATCTGTTCACTATGACTGGGCGCGTGATGTTTTGTTAAAATCACACTTCCCAAAAAGTTGATATCCAGTGGAAAATAAATAAGTAATTAAATAGCTCACATTTTATGAGCTTATCTGACAACATGACAAGATATAAAAAGAGTCCATCTGAAGAAAAGTTATCGTGAGGGCTTTACCGCAAAACAGTTTAATAGTTAGGGATTTAATGCAGCCGTGAGGGGGGGCACAAGCCAGTGTTCTTTCTTACACCAGTCCCAAGCCCGGATAAATGCAGAGTGTTGTGTCAGGAAGGGCATCCGACCTAAAACCTATG
>JAQQAE010006764.1:0-16410 GCA_029823295.1 Pseudamia nigra
TCTCTTATCTTTTTAAATGGGTGAACTTGCACATTTTTACATTTCCCAATAATTATTGTCCCCACTGTATATTGTGATACTAACTTGCGTTTTCCCTGTAGTTTTGTGCTTCCTCCCTCCGTCCTCGGTCTCTAGGTCGCCTGATGTCCTTGCTTTGTGTTTGGACCAGTCCAGTGTCAGTGTTGTTTGTTGTTCTAGCTCCACTCTTGGCCGCCTACCCTGAGCTGCAGGTTCTGCTGGAGGTTTCCGTCGCCCCTGGCTAGCCCTCGATGCTTCTGTTGGGCTCACTCTTGAATTGTGAAGCGCCTGGAGATAATCTTCGGTTATGATTGGCCCATACAAATAAAAATTGAATTGTATTGAATAGTTATAATGAACTTATCCTGTGGAGAAGAGGCAGCAGAGAGGTAACAACATAATGTTAAAGATAGGGGAAAACTGGTACTGTGCTTGTTTAAATGATGTCACAGACAAAATTATAAATGAATATGTTGGATGAGACCCCTATGATATGGTTCTTGAGATTGTTTGGAGTGACTGACCTTCATTTCTTAAAGTAATGATGGACTGTCTTTGTGCTTTACTAACTGAGTTCTTATCACCATAACATAATAGTTGTAGTAACAGGAAGTGGGGCTACTGACTTGTACCCACCGTTCCTCTGCACAAGACAACTGATGGTCTAAAGCACATTAAGCAGCAAAAAATTGATTGTGCAGATTAATTCTTGACAAGGTATACCTGTGATTTGAAACCATCCTTACCTCATGAATCTGATGAGAAAACTTTCAACAATCTAAAAATTAACACTATACTTAACATCAACACTATATATATGCAGTAAGTATATGTGGATTTAAATTGTGTAAACTATGGATACATTGTGAACAATCAGCCTTTGTACTGAAGCACTTTACCTGCAAAACTCGAGTGAGCAGAGAATGATTTGTCCAAAACTTGGCCTTAAATTTAGTTAAAAATGATCTTAAATGTCTTAAAAACATTAAAATTAAGTGTCCAACAATTGTAGACTTGACATACACATTGACAGAGGCTTTGTTAATTAAACTTAACTTATTTTGTGACTTGTTCATTAAGTTCTATTGCCTCGACTGAAGTAAATGCATTGTTTTGGTGATTACCAAAGGCAAAGCACTGGCCTGTGTCTCACCTTGCTGCTCGGTGGCTCCGAGTCGTTACTATGAGCACACTAATGAGCTCGGTGTGTATGTGGGTGCGGGTCCCACTGAGCGAGACGGGACAATAGAGTTTTTTGCCGCAGAGTGAGTGTTCGGATGACTGGACGTCCTCTGTAACCCTCTAAACACAGACTGTACAGCAAGGCCACACACACACACACACACACACACACACACACAAAGAGGAAAAGCACCTATATGCAAATGTGTCTGAATATCTATACTACACACACACACACACAGTAAACACAACAGCAGGAGTGTAATTTGACACAAACGGATGCATGAGCAGCCACTTAAAAAAAACTTTTATTTACACAAAGACACTGGACTTTAAAGATAAGAAAAACAGCTGGAGCCGTGTCTTAAAAACCGACTTTATCTTTCTACGTTTTATCCCTTTTCATTTCCTTTGCCGCGGCACAGTTTCCCCACGCTCCTCTTATCATCTTATTTTTTTCTTGATCTTCTTACTGGCAGATGAAGATTGTGCTCAAAGCAGTGTGATTAAGTGGGATAACAAACATCCGGTCATCGCAGACTTTTGAGTGGAGTCTCGGCACCTTTCATTCGTTCATATCCAGTGGTACGCTCTGTTCTGTCACATGTCTTCTCTTTCGTTTCTCACTTTGCTTCTGAGGAAGACAGTTTCAGGACAGACGTTTTAGCTAGTGGGAACAAACGGACATCTGTGATCAAAAATATTAGGCTGCTGCACAAAAAACAATTACTACCTCTGCCAAGGAGTGGCAGGGGATGTGTTTTCGCCAGCGTTTGTCTGTCTCTGAGTTAGCTAGCACGATTACTCAAAAAGTAATGAACGGCTTTGGATGACACTTTCAGGCACGGTGTGAAATGGGACAAGGAACAGATGAGTCGGTTTTGGTGGTGAACTGAATCACCACCTCAGCGCACGGCATTTTTTTGCGCTGACTAATCAAAGTCGTTGGGTTCTGGGCTGAAGGTATTTCCAAGGCTCAGTCAGAACAAAGCTGTGATTGACAATTACAATCAAAAGGAGAAGGGGAGGGACATAGGAAACAGACTGACAACTCGGTTTATGATCTGACACGGAAGGATTTCAATGATTTTATGAAGGGTGTGAATGTCCAGAACACGCATTACAGTTTGAAATGTTAAGGCTGTGCGATTTCAGAAACGTGTGGCCCTGAGGTGATAGGACACTGTGGGACTGTTTTGTCAGCAAATGCATGTGATTCCAGCGTATACTGTGCATTCCGACGGCCGCGTGCGATTGTGCCATAGTACCGTATTTTCCAGGTGATATGTCGCTCCGTAATGTTAGTCGCTCGAGCCAAAAAATGCATAATGAAGAAGAAAAAAACGTGTATAAGTCGCTCTGCAGAACAGGTCGCATTTGAACGCGCTTTACGCCAGAAGTGAGAGCTCACGGCTCATCTCCCCACCTCACCGGATAAGTGACGGCACCGACACGTTCGGTGTTAAGCTGATGGCAGGTATGGTTGTTACCGGTAATGTCTACATTTTAAATAGTCAGTAATACAGATGTGGCAGATGAAGGTACACAAGCCTACAGCGACCTCTAGCGGCTGTCAGTGTGACAAACACCCTATACTTGAAATTCTGTAATATACAAGTCGCTCTGATGAATTTGTCGCTCCCCTAGCCAGACTATGCAAAAAAACACAACTTGTAAACCGGAAAATACGATACATTATATGAGTGATCGGACATCCCAACTGTCTCCATCCATCCATCTTCTACCGCTTCTCCGTGGGGTCGGGTCGCAGGGGTTCCAGCTTGAGCAGGGAAGCCCAGATTTCTCTCTCCCCGGCTACTTCATTCAGCTCTTCTGGGGGGACGTTGAGGCATTGCCAGGCCAGCCGAGAGACATAGTCCTGGGTCTCCCCGGGGCCTCCTCCCAGTGGGGCATGTCGTGAACACTTCACCAGGGAAGCTTCCAGGAGGCATCCAAACCAGATGCCCAAGCCACCTCATCTGGCTCCTCTGCTCTCAGCCCCTCCCGGATGACTGAGCTCCTCACCCTATCTCTAAGGGAGAGCCCAGCCACCCGGCGGAGGAAACTCATTTCAGCTGCTTGTATCCTGGATCTTGTCCTTTCGGTCATGACCAAAGCTCATGACCAAAGGTGAGGGTAGGAAAGTAGATCGACCGGTAAATCGAGAGCTTTGCCTTTCAGCTCAGCTCCTTCATCACCACGATGGACCAATGCAGAATCTGCATCACCGCACCGATCCACCTGTCGACCTCCCGCTCCATCCTTCTCTCACCCTTTTCCGGCTGAGGACCATGGTCTCAGATTTGGAGACCATGGTATCCCAACCATCTTTTTCAATCAATATGGGGCAGAAATACTGTATTTTTTTTCCACCTCTGTGGGTTCTGCAAAGACGGGCTTTCTGTCTCTTTTCTGTCTCCTCTTCTGAGCCACTATCTAATATTATACATTTTTATGCCTGTGCTTGTCCCGTTTGTGTGGAAATGTTTGAACTTTCAGCCAAATCTAATTTATTGGCTGCAGTATGTGATATTTCTGTGATGTTTGTTGCTTTCTTCTTAATTTCACTTCTTGTTTCCTGCCGCTGCCCTGGTCCTGCACAGGCACATTGAGGAGAATAGCAAAGAAATGGCTGATGGCTCAGGCTGGTCATAAAACAGCGGGGGGGTATTGCTTGCAAATGCCAGTTGATGCATGTCCAGAATCATCCCGTCAAATCTCTAAATAGGCTTCATCGTGACAAATCAACTACAGATTTTAATTTTAATTCACCATATTCTCGCCTGAAAAAATCTTAAACCACTATTTTGTGACCTAAATCCAGGAGGATTTCAACGTGTGGACCTTTACGTCACTACAAACGCTCCCTGTGGACACAGGCCCCAATGACGTCATGCGTAGGAAATGAGCTGCCTTGGCGGAGGTCTGCACTGTCCGAGTGCTTCCTAGTTTTGAAATTAAATTATCAGTGAAATCGATCAGCCCAGTCTGAGGAAAAATCGTCTGTATTTTTCCTCCAGGAGTGAACAAAATGGATGGATGTGATAATCCTCACCATAATAGGCATGCAAAGCTTTCCATTTTCATGCATGAATGGATGTTGACTCTGTGTTGGATAAACAACAGCTTCGTTACCTAAAGAATTTTGTTGGGATTACTTCCTCCACAACTGTTGACATTTGACCCTGAGTTTATGTCACATTGCTGCACGTTGCTTGCATTTTTAATTCCTCTTACTGCGACTGATGACAACTGCATAACAAAAACACTGACTGGACATCCTGCTAGTGCTGTGTTTTGGACCTGTTCAGTAGTTATCACACCTTACATTCTGGTTCTCTTGGTGTGATTGGGCAGTCTGTTCGATTGGTGTTGCAATGTTCAGCTGGTCTGAATTTGCTTTCTTTGTCAAACGAATCGAACCTTTTGAATAACGTATTCCCCTGCTCGTCCGTCATGTGCCAAGAATGGCACCCAGCTCTTCATGCCAAGGAAACATGTCCTTTTCTTCTCCTGAACAGCTCTTCTTCTAAACATGTCAAATATTTTTTATATACTGCAGACTACTTTCCTCCAGCTGAATTAGTAATCCCGCTAATGTTGGTTTTATATTAGGATTTACAGAATGTTGTCAGTGTTTCATCTGTGTATGTAAATTCTTCTGTCGTATTTAGTTTTACTCTAATCACCACAATGACAAGAATATCCTGAAAAAATATGTAAATGGTGTAATTATGTCCCTCATACTTTTATCAATTAAACTAATGTTAAATCCTGTTTTGTTTGTGCATTTCTGCATAACACTGTCATTAATCTAAGTAAACTGGGTGAATATAATTACATTTTCTGTCATTTCTTCCAAATGTAAAAATGCAGGCAGAGGCTTAATGTAGCCTGCAGTTAGTACCTGTGTTGTCGGTATAATTATCAGCATCATGTCTTCGTTAAGCCGTATCAGTATCAATTTGCCGATCATCTCGCCCTGAGGGTCACACAATGGAATTTCACCATTTGTCGAGTCTTTAAAGACACCTGTGAGTGTTGGTGTGTTATACTGTACATACCCGTCTCCAGGTGTGTGTTTGCAGTAGGAGGTGACGCTACCATTTAAAACATGATATATTCATCTGTCTGTGGGTGGCGTCTAACGAACGCAAACGCCCGGCGGCAGCTTGTCTTCAGCATCGCGGGGTTCCGCCTTTTATCAATGTGACACGGCACCTTCTCTTCCAAGAAGCAGCTCCCAGTGGGAACAGCTCAATACCAGTTTGTAAAATTGTTGTGTTGCATGGCAGAAGACGGCCTCCTCTCCTTTGATCTGCTGGGTTTTACAGTGCATTCATCCGACAGGTGAACTACACGTCTGCACGGGGAATAATAAAACCGGTAGAGTGAGTGAAGGGAAGGGAAGCAGTGTATGGAAAGCACCGGGTGTGTGTTCGCAGTCTGGAAAAGCTGCGTCTATCGGTTCATGAGGGTCAGAATGAAAATGAGTGTGACTTTTTAATGTGCACTACCAGTCAAAAGTTTGTCCCATTTTTAATACTTCTCCCCCCAGTTTGTGACGCTGGAAATTCTAATAAATGTAGCCTCCATAGCTGTTGGTCTTCCTCTCCGGGGAACCAGTTTCATCATAGCGTTCTCTTTTGTCCACCTCTGACGTGTCTTTCCTTTTCCTGAGCCGTTTGCTCATCGCCCTCCTCTTTTTAAAGTCATCCTTGTGCTTTTCATCGACGCTGCCTGAACTTTCTCTTCCGCTCTCACCTTTCTCACCTCCTTCTCAATTCGTTTTTAATTTTAATTTTTTTTGCCTACTGCTGCTTTGACGCGACAGCAGGGCTGCCATCGCACACATCCCCTTAACTCCCCTGAGCAGCTGCCCAGTGCCCTTCGAGACCTCGGGTGTGTGTGTGTGTGTGTGTGTTTTAGATACTTGACATAATTTGTACATTCTAGAATGGTGCAGTGTTATTTGACAATGCATGTCTACTGGTGGAACCGTTAAATATACAAACACTTCAGTTAGACTGTAATGTTTTATACACTACTTCACTACTGTAATGACTCTGAATACAGCCTGGGTTTATTACCACTTAATACAACGTATTAGTACTATTTGCTTGTAAATAATGATAGGAGGAAGTACTTAGTGTGATTTTTTTAAAATTTTATTTCATTTTATTGTGCTTGAAGCTACTGGCCAGTCCGAATAAAGATTTCCTTATTGCACTCATCACAGAAAGAGAAACAGTGATACGGTTGTAACTCACCACATCAATCTGTCATCGAGCTGTCTCTCCTGCACGGAGACACGTTTTCCGAAGTAGTGAACGCTCATATGTTCCCCAACGCTGTGATTCAGTTGGTTCAGATCGTTTACCAGTGATTTCAATGAGCAACGTGTTTAAAGAGGGCGAATGTGAAGTCGGCTTTACATTACATGTCTGGGTTTTTTAGGACCAGGCTGGTCTTCCTGCTGCCTTTAAGATCAGTCACTTGAAAAGTATTAAAGACTGTCAACTTCAGTTCATTTAACCCTTTCATGTACGGTGTCCACTCCACTGCCCATATATTTATAGTAGTTACAAAGTTAAGGCAAAAAAAAGTGGTCAAAAGCAAGTCGGTGAGCAATTTGTCTTGAAACGAACAAAATAATGAGGGAAAAGAAGTAACAGGCACAAAATAGTCAGGAAAATGAGAAGTTAAGAAAACGAGAAGAAAAATGAACTGAATTAGAAGCCAAATGAACAAACCATTCAAAAAAAAAGAAACAAATTAGATGGAAAATAAACAAAATGAGCAAAACCATCAGAAGTCGCGGAGAAAAAGAAACTGAACAGAATTAAAATGAACAAAATATTCAAGAAAATGAAACAGATTAGTTGGAAAAAGAAGAAAAATGAGCCAAAGCGTGTTGTTTTCCTTCTGTCGACTGGCCTGGAAATTTGGTTTGGAGACGTTTCGCTACCTATCTGGACCTGTAGCGAAACGCCTTCAAACCATATTCCCAGTCCAGTCGACAGAAGGAAAAACCACTCGCCTTGGATGCCACGACCTGGACGACTGAGAACCGTCACAGACGAGAAAAACGAGCAAAATGAATCAAACAGTCAAGAAAATGCTCTGAAAAAGGAACAAAAACAATAATTGTGATTGTTTGCTTCATTTTGCTTCCGATTTTATTCTCACATTGATTTGCCTCACTATTTTGTATCGTGTACTTCTTATATTTCTTTTTTTTAAAGTAAATGTTATGCCAAAATTCTCCCCATCTTGCTGCATTTTGCTTTACTCTTTCTCTTAATTTTTAAATTGCTATAAATTTAATGTCACCTCATTCCTGTCCAGTGTAGTGAACGGCATGCGTGAAAGCGTTAATGTGAGTGTGGATGATCTCAGCCCTGCACCGATCTCGCCGCTTTTGCCCCCCCCCGCCTCAAAAATGAATGAATGACTGTTCCAATGAGGAAGAGCTTTACTATCCAGTTCAGAATTGACTCCTCCCCCCACCTTTAGGATAAATTCACCCAGTCAGTCTGACTTTATGACCCGTGAGCAGCGCCCGCCACATCACAAACGTAATAATGGAAGTAAATCTCTGCAGTCAAGCTCACATGCCTTACAAAGAGAAGAGGAGGCTATTTTAGAATGCGACTTCCACATATTTTTGGCCACGTAGGCGTGTGTTCAGAGTGCCGTGTTCTGTTTAAGGGTGAGGATCTGACTGGCTCTGCAATTTAAAGTTCCTCTTGATTAACACGTGGATGAAGAAATCCATAGTCTCTCCAAGTCTCACTGATTTACAGCAGTTTCTGTCCTGACACATACAGTATGTGCACACAACACTCTCTCCACCACTCAATCCACTGAAGTCCAGAAAAGGCAAAAAAAACACACACACACATCTGGAGTGTTTTATGTTTCCACCAGCTCAGACTGACTGTGCAGATAGACGCTTCTCTCTGCAGCTCACGCGGAAATAAATCAAGGTATAAGGTGTTTTTCCTTAATGCTGTAAGGCCTGTTAAAGCAGCAACCGTGCAACCCACCTCCGAGCATTTCCACCGCTTTGATCTGTGCAAAATGATCCCAAAGGTCAGAGGTTTTGTTAAATCCCAAGCATTAAATTTGGTTCTTTAAACCAGCTCAGGCTATCATGCAACATAAACCTTATAAAGACGCTTCATGTACTGTATGAAGTTCACTTCCACATATGAGGAAATGGAATACAGTGTATGGAGCATATAAGTATAAATTCCCTCTTACCGTGTTCATCCAGCAGTATGTTGTCAGGTTTAATGTCTCTGGAAGGAGAAACACAACCAAGATGAGATTAGTATTTAGAGGATGGGTGTAAACTAGGATCAGAGTGTATTTGCATGTAATTTGTCCAAATATTTAACATTTACTGTACATTCACTGCATTTTATATAAAGCAAGTACAAGATGGATTTGCACATTCGGTTTTTAGGACAATACAGTCAGAAATGTACACAGTTTAGTACAGAAAGAATATGCCTGACTATATGGATATAGCTTTGCTGAGTCGGCAGCAGAATCCTAGTGTTGAGTGTTTATTTATGTCCAGTAAGTATTTGACGAGTGTAACTAAACAGACACAAGTCAAATCTGGGCTAATTTACACTCGTACTGCTCTGTTGAGTTGAAATATCTGCAAAAACAGTTTGTGGAATTTGTTTTCCCCCGTGCATCACAGTTGAATTTGAGATGCATCCCCTGTAGAAAGGACAGCTGCAGTGTGTATGTGTTCAACAAAACGCTTATAATAGACCAATAATGCATTTCATTTCAACAGCGCGAGAGGAGAAGTGTGGTTTAGTAGCCATGTTTACAGTCCTGTATGAAGGGGAACTTGTTGAATCATTTTCTTTTTCTAAGGCTATGAATATTCATTTGAAATATTAAATTGGGCTGGTACTGTATGTGTAAAACTACTCACTTCCTGTGCTCTAAGTGGGGCTAAGAAGGATTAAGAATATCATATAGCTAGATGAGAGTTGATAAATGTAATTTATAATGAGGAAATCATAGACAGTTATTTTATTTAGTCCTCATTTATTTTCTGACAAGTTGTAATTTTTAGATAGATTTTCGATAGATCAGATTGTATTTCCAGATACGTTTCAATTCACACATTAAAAAACCTGTAGAAACAAACATTAGACAAAGCCTGTGGAAGACTAGATAAACCTGGGACAGCTGTTCTGAGCAACTTCTTGTTAAAATACTGTACTTCTATCGGCTTGGTAGTTTATTCCATTAAATACTGCATGCAACAGACAAACTTTTAAACCATGATGATGATATTGAAGAGCATGCTGCTCATATTTGCACAACAGCAGTAGAAAAATGAGTACATCGGTATTTACTTTTGCTTAAATTCACAACACATCAAGTCTATGTGTCTGGCAGATGTCATTTTAATGTCAGAATATTCAGCCGATGTGGAAAATGGAAATCGACATGTTCTGTACCTACCAGACCAAATCACTACGCAGATTTCAGTGCCTCATTTTGGTGCCACACTGAGTCGGGGCCTACGATGCAGAACCTTCTCTACCTGTCCATTACTGCCCTCTGGTGTTCAGACAGAAACATTACAATTCTATCAACTTCAATAGATGAGTTTTGGGCATTTTTTAAGCCACCCTACATAATTATCAGACATACAGTAGAGAATTCACATATAATTTGGATGTAAGCTGCATGGTCCCTAAAATGTGGGGTATAATACTTGGTCTAATGCTGATTTTCAATTCTCTGCTGTAAATGTGCACACAGTGATGTTTTTGATTTTTGCTTTCCACTTTTGTAAGTGGGCAGCAGTCAGAAGTGCTGTTACGGTCTGAGTTTGACATGAAGGTTACATTACTCATCATAACTCATGTTTATAACTCGCATAGCACCCCATTCATTGGTCCAGAGGTCTTTTCTGCAAATGACCGACGTAAAAAACAAAAAGCATATATTACCCACTGGAAAACCTTTTCAGAAAGTGACTCACGAGTGATGCATCATTTCGCTTCAGTGACCGGCGTAAAATGCCAAACTCCTACTCCCGTGGAAAGGTGAAATGGGCCTTGTGTTGCACCGTTGTGTCCAAGCTGTGCGATGAAAACACATGAATGTCCAACAGACTGGATCAGGGAGGCGAGACAGCGAATGAGACGCCTGAGAGGAGGAACGGGTGTGGACCGGGGCTCTCCTCAACCTGCAGATTCTCGGTGGTCATCTCAACTCTCACGTGAATCTGAATGTTTTCCTTACTTCACATCCCCTCTATTTCTACAGAATTTGAAGCCTTGCCGCCTGATTTTCTAGTGAAGAAAGATTCACGTGACGCATCTGTTTTAAGTCCATTTCGACTCAAGTTTAAACTTAATTTTGATGCATCCGAGCTTTAAACTCAGCTAAAATGCAAATGAAGTAACTTTTTTTTCTGAAAGTGGGAAGTATTTCTGCTTTCCTGTGGAGCCACTGGCTTCAACGTGGATCTAGAAAAATGAGATTAACTGTGCAGTGGAGCGAGAATCGGTGTCGCTGGGTTTCTTTTTCTTGTCTTCAAGTCACTAGGTGCATAAAGCAGATGTTCAGCTGGTCTCCTTGCAAGCTAGTTTTATGCAGCATTTTCACTGTTAAACAAACTGCAGATTGTTAAGCACTAGCCAGTTCAGGCCCCTGCATCTGCTTCCCTCACCGTCTTTGAAACCAGATGAGCTCACTCTAATGCTGCACTTGTCTACTCGTTGTGCCTTTTGCCATTTACACATTTCACTTTAAGACTAAATTTAATTCTACATGTTTACATTTACTGTTTCCCCAGTATCAAAAGTGACCGAGTCAGAGCTAAATGACCTCCCTCCTGGCCTCGTGTTTGAATTTCAATGCAACGTTTCCTTTTACATTCCGTCATGTTTGATCTATATCTGACTCTCATGCTGCCCTCGCTTCCTTAACCTTAACTTTTCTCCATGACTAAAGAGTGTAAGTGCAGGTACAGCGTGTTCTCAGCCTCTCTCTGTTCTCTCATCTCTGGAACGTATCCCTGCAGCTCTAAAAATGCTTTGAAGTGGAGGGAGGATATTCAATATTCAGCGGCCTTCTCAAGTGTTCCATTTGTGCCTGATGATCAAATGCGCGGCTTCATTTTCAGAATTACCACATCCGGACAATTGAAATCAACATAATGGAAAATAGAATAAATATTTGTAGCCTTGTGTGTGTGTGTGTGTGTGTGTGTGTTAGGAGCAGCGATTCGAGTGCTCTTGTGTGTTTTATACCAAATGTAAGGAGTTACTTTTACAGTGTTTTTCTCAGTCTCATTTAGGAGAAGACGAGATTCTTCACTTGCAATCAAATCGGACTATAATGCAATCAATATGTGTTGTTAAAAAACTATTTCTCAGCAACAGGCATGAATGTGTTGTGGTAATGTTCTAGGGCTGGGAAGCAAAATTAGGTAATTTAAAGACACAGACTGACTTGATTAGATACGATCAAGCACTGTAAAATGCTTGCAATTTGTTTTGATACATATGGAGGAAATCTGAACGGGCATAAATCTAATAATGCTGGTTGTTAGTCGTCTAAGGTAATGCCTCATTTCCCAAATGCAAACGTCTGATTTTGTCCCGTTGCACTCTTATATAATCATTTCTATAACTGTCATCATATAATATAAGAGCGCGAGTGTTGTCTTGTGCTGTTGCATTTACCGTATGCAAAATTACTCCAGGTGTTGGATTTACAAACACATTGCATAAACTCTGTGGAATCATAAGTCTAAGAAATCACCTTAACCATACTACAGTTATTTTAGTAACATACTAAAAACTACCCATGACGCAGCAGTTTATTTAAAATACTCTAATCCCTTTTAAGTGAATACTGTAGGGGAAAGATTGTTTTTAGACTGGGAACATGCTGACAATATTACTGAGGAGAGTTGCAGTTTTAAAGCAGTCAAAATATTTACTGTCAAAATTATTACTTAGTTTCACCAAATCAAGATATGTACAGTATATCTTTTTTAAATCTGTGGTAGACGTAGGTAGATTTACTTCACCTTATTTTGCGACCCCTATTACTGCAGCCCCATTGCCCTCCAAAATCCTACAGAAAACCCTGTTACAAATGTCATGACAGTGGCTTGAGTGGATAAAAAATACCAAATAGTTGGATTTTTTTCGCTGTTAATGAAAACATTACTGACTTAGAGCTACATCGGGGTACAATAAGCCTGCCATCCATGTTGTGTTTGCAGTCGCCAGCGTTGACAACTCCTTGTGCGTCCCTCGTCGGAGTCAAACAGCGAGTGTCTCCTCTAATTATGTCTGCAGCCCTGTAAGATCCTGGCTGTTCTTATCACATCAAAGGCCACGCTGACCTGCAGGTTTTGTGGCTTTTGTGTGTTTGCTGCAGCTCATTCATGCAGACGTGGACTAGCTGTAGCACACAGCTCTGGGCTTCTGGCGGATGGGATGGTGCGGACTCAGGTGCGGGTGAGAAAGGTCGAGCGTGTAACCCTTAATTAGCTGACATTTGCTTCAAAGACTGGCTGGAGGGGTGAAAGGAGGCACATGTGTCTCTGTTAAGCGAGAGCATGAGAAGCCTCTTTTACAGCTAAAGGCCGCAGTGCCATTGTGAGGCTGCAGGACAAGGCAGGTCCGAGACGGCTGGCTGAGAAGAAAGACGAGCAGCGAGGCTCATTAGGTGGCAGCACGGGTTGAAATCCTCACTGTCTGAACAGACAACGGAGGGAAAACGCCACGTCGCATCAGCCAACACTCACCTCTTTGTCTAAAAATGACTGAACGCAATGTAAGATGTGGCATTCGTGAAAAAATTAGAATGACTGGTTGAAATATTGCCATAATATTACTACGTGTTTTATGCTGATGTTGTAAAAAAATGAATAAAAGTCTGCATAAATACACTGTATGTACAAAAGTGTTGAGACACCTGAGGGAAGTTGGACGTGTCTTCCTAAATCTGTAACAAAAATGAATCAAATGTTCAAGAAAATGGACAAAATAAGTGACAACTGGACAAAAATGAGCAGGATAATCAATAAGATGAACTACACTAACCCACAATCAACAAAAAAATGAATCAAATAATCAAGAATATGAACAAAAATGAACAAAATTAGTGACAAACAGACAAAATTGAGCAGAAAAATCAATAAAATGAACTAAGCTAACCCACAATGAACAAAAAAATGAATCAAATAATCAAGAGTCTGAACAAAAATGAACAAAATTAGTGACAAACAGACAAAATTGGGCAGAAAAATCAATAAAATGAACTAAACTAACCCACAACGAACAAAAAAAATAATCAAATAATCAAGAGTATGAACAAAAATGAACAAATTTAGTGACAAACAGACAAAATTGAGCAGAATAATCAATAAAATTAACTAATCTAATCAACAATGAACCAAAAAAAAAAAAAGAATATGAACAACAAAATGAAAAAACAAACAAAAATGAATCAGAGAACTGACAGAATGGCCAAAGATGAACAAAAAAGCCATCATCCTCGATTCCCTCTAACTCATCCTCTTTCATCAGTGCTTTATTGTGTTTTGTTTCTTCTTTAACTGGTTCACCTCCTATGTCAAATTGCTCAAATTTCTTCATTTCCTTGATACTTTGTTCTTTTAATTAATTTCATTGTTCAGTTCCCTCATTATATTGTTCATTCTTAAAGTTATTAAAGCCTTTACTTAAACTCAGATGCACTTAGAAGGCCCCACTTGCAGTGTGACCCGGAAAATGTGGCAATTTGTGACAATCAAAGCAAATTTGGCATGACGAAGGCCCTAAAAACAACAGAAACAAAATTACAGTCAAAACACGGGTCCGAAGTGGTGGTAAAACCAACACGGTGGGGGCGTCCTGTTACTTTTTTTTCCCACAGAAACTGATATTTTCAAGCAACAAAAAATACGAAATAATGAGTATTTAGTCAAAAAAAAACCACAAAAAAAAACAAATGCGAGGCAACTCGGCAGATTCAGCAAACTGAAAAAAAGGCATTTTTGTATTTATTAAGTCTATTGCAGTGAAATACTCCACACTTTATTCATCCCGACTTAGTGGAGTCTGTTCTGTCACAATCAATACTCAGGGTTTTATTCTACTTCATTTTAATGATCCAACAATGCAGCTGTTTTCTTTTCATATAAGTGGACATAAAGGAATTACACATCAATTACCAGCTATAAGTGTCTCTATTAAAATAAAGCATTTACAAAAAGTAGGCCAGACAGGTTTTTAATGCTGACGTGGAGGGAACGAGCCGCGCTAATATTCACAGGATGGTTTTTCCAGAGTCAGCTGTTTCACTGTTTGCACTACTCTGCATTTTGCTGAATTAAGACCCTGTCGATTGAGGGAATGGCTGAAAAAACAAATTATTACCAATCATTTATGTTGCTATCTTTTGTGGTATGGGCAGGCGGCTCCAAAGTGCAGCCATTGTGTAAAGGTGTAATACCACTGATGGCCACTAGATGCTGGCTTCAAAAACAAAAAAAAGCCCTGATCCCATCGCATCGCCAGGACTATTCAAAAACAAATTCACATTTCCAGCAGTTTCAGCGGTTGGTCACTAATAAGTAAGAACTAGTTTAAAACCAACACTAATTAATGGAATGAAACAAGAAATGAATATTTACTATCTTTTCAGCCACACCCCACAGAGACAAAAATGCACGGAAAAGTGCATTTTTGTCTTAAAGTGAAATAAAAATCGGTGCCACTAGAAGTGTTTCTTTTACTAAATCAAAAAAAAAAAAAAAGTAAGTCACAGATGAACCAGGCACATCATGACATTTCTTGCTGCACAATGAAGGGACAGACATAAGTGTAACATGGCTTGACTTTGTAAACTCGTCTCACATTAAGTGGGCGTGTACCGGTAACTAACAGTTACCCTGCTGACATTCCTACTGGGAGGAGTGGCTTTTGTTCCCGAATGAGAGCAGCAATGCACCGTTTTCATTTTCAGTTCTTCACATTAAAGATATGAGTGTTCACGGTCTGTAGGAATTTCTGTTGGCTCCCTTGCTCAGCGGCTAGTAATCGATTTATTTATTACTATTGATGGGTAGATGGACTACGAGCCGGTCCAGGTCGATTAATGGGCATGTGCCATTTGCATAGTCCTGACATAGACTTGCATTCTCTTCAGAATAGTGTCATTGTTTTTTTTTTTTTTTTTTGCAGATGTCATTCAGGGCTCTGTTGTAATATTTGGGTCCTGTATTTAAAGGCTTTGATTGACACCTGGCTCACCTGTGTCATTAATTTATGTATATACTGTATATCTATATATATATGAAGAAGCACCTGAGGAAATGAACAAGAAAACATGTACCGTGGAGGAGACGAGTGTCGACACATGATACATGGAACTGGTGTAGTGTGGTAGATTTTCATACATGATATGATTCATTTACGGGGAGAAAGTAGCTTGTTCTGGCATTTTGACACATTAAAAGTAAAAGACATTTGCAAAAGATTCACATTTACATATAATAACTTTGACTTCAACTGTACTTTCACATAGGTCACATGACTAAACAGCCAATTTAGCTGATTCATGCTTAGGAATAATTTAGTTGTAGTTCTGTTTTTTTTTTTTTTTTGTAAATAATGCATTTGTTTTTGTCTTGTCACAGGCTAAAACTAGAGGAAGCATTTAGTGCACATCCCATTTGAACTGGTGTTTTTTGTGTGTTTATGAATGCAGGTATCAGCTGTACAGTGACCACGTATGTGCAGAGAAGCAGATAGGAGTGTTCCGGCCTCGGTCGCATTCGAGCTGTGTGAAAACGGGGAGGCTTGGCCCGGTGACACCTCAACCATCTGTAAGAGGTTGAAAAGGACACCTTCGGAGTCGACAGCAGATGTGTGTGCTGAATAGAAAAGACCTGTGGGCTGGAGGCAAACAGGAGCAGTGTGGATTGAAGAATCGTAGATATCATCTGTCACTGGCACTCTGCACTTCTATGTGACTCAGATAAAACATGAAGTAAACATGTATGGGCAAGCAATGATCTAGGTTTTTTTAATACAGTATATATATATAGACATGCAAAGCAGAGAAGGAACCACTGCTGTGACCACTGGAATAGGGCTACTGTTATTATAAACATCATTTGACAATTAACATTTGACA
>JAQQAE010006765.1:0-16407 GCA_029823295.1 Pseudamia nigra
GAGGGGGGTGTTAATCGAGAATCCTTGCATCCTCCCGCAAATTTTGGACATTAAACACTGAATTTTCTGTGCTTCTGGTGGGTGATTAATGCATCAGTTCGTGCCATATGTGTTGAAGTTTATGAAGTGACCAGGAAAAGAGGAAAATGAAAAAGGACATGAGTAAAAATGAACAGAAATGCAAGAGTCATGAGCACAATAAGCAATACGTAGATGAAAAAGAATCACAAGAAGCCACAAAATGAACAAAAATGAATATAAAATGACAAGGCAACGATCCAATTAATGAACAAAATGAATGAAATAATCAAGGACATTAACAAAAATTAATAAAAATCAACAAGACGATGATTAAAAGAAGAGCAAAATGATCCACTGGCTAATTACAAACACACATCGAAATCAAGGAATGGACAAAAATGAACAAAGTTAGGAAAATATTAATCCCCTGAAGGATCAAAATAATCAGCAAAATGACAAAGAATCAAAGAATTTAACAGGGAGGAACTAATTAAGAAAATCAGCTAAAAAGAGCAAAACAATCCACCAGAAATGAACAAATATGATACAAAATGTGCAAAAATGAACCAAACTGAATGAAAAATGGGCATATTATCAGAAAATCATTTATCAGAAAATAAACAAAACAATGAACTAAATGACCAAAAATTAACAAAATAATCCAGGTAATTAATGAGATAGACACAATAATCAAAGTAATGAACAAAAATGAATAAAATTAACAAAATAAAGAAGACTATGAATAAAAATGAGCAAAACGATCCATCAACTAATTACAAAAACATGTCAAAATCAAGGAAATGAACACAAATGAGCAACACTAACCTAACAAAAACCCACAACCAAGGAGACTAATAAACATAATAAACACAATGCACACAAAATGAACAAGATAATAAAGTATATGAACAGAAATAGGCAAAATAATTCATTAAATGAACAACAATGAACAGAATAATACAGAAAATGTCAAAAAAATGAACAATAGAGGAAATGAACAAATTAATAAAGTAAATGAGCAAAAATAATCCTTAAAATGAACAACAATCAGCAACATAATCCAAAAAATGTGTCTAGCTAAAATTGAACAAAATAATCAACAAAATGTCCAAAAAAATTTACAAAACGCACAACAAAACCAAGGAAATGAACAAAATTAATAAAACAATCAACAAAATGTCAAGAAATTAACAAAATAATCCAGAAAGCTAATATAAAAGCACCACAAAACCGAGGAAATGAACAAAATTGAACAAAATAATCAAAAAAAGGTCCAAAAAAATGAACAAAATGCACAACAAAATAACGGAAATGATCATAACGCACAGCAACATGTCCAAAAATGAATACAAATAGCGTGGAAAATTAACAAAACATAAAGAAAATACAGTAAAACGAAGAAAATAATCAATTAAAGGTCATAACAAAATCAAGAAAATGAACTTAATACAGGGCAAAATGTCCAAAAATAAACAAAATAATAAACAAAATGAACAAAGTAATCCAGAAAATTAACAAAACATGAGCAAAAACAATCCAACAATCAACAAATATGTCAGTGTTTTAACAGAAATACATGAATTCTAGCTATTTATTTATTTTGTATTTATTCGTGGCTCCATCTGTCCTTTTTGGTTTTTATTGGTATTGTCTACTCCGCCTATATATCAATATGTGCAGCATTTTGTTCAGTGTCTGCTGTTTTTAAACGTAGCTTCCCCCCCCCCCCCTTACATCTACATGCATGCTTGTAATTGACCCCAGATGCAGGCTGCAAGCAGATGTGCAGGGGGCAGGAATGATGCAGTGTGTCCCTTCCAGGTGCCTTCTGCATCCCGGTGTACATCCCGTACAACCTGACCGGCCGCTGGATGCTGGGGAGGGGTCTGTGTAAGGTGTGGCTGGTCATGGACTACTTGCTGTGCACCGCCTCGGTCTTCAACATCGTCCTCATTAGTTACGACCGCTTCCTGTCCGTCACCAGAGCAGTAAGTAGAGGCTGCAGACGTGCTCATTACGGCACACACGCCACCGACATGCTACCACAGCCACTTTACAAATGTGTCACTCTCCTCGGCACCCGCCACTCATCTGCATCCACTCCTTTCCATCAGTGTCCCCGATTTCATCCAATCACCTCTGGCACCTTCACTTTTAAGTGGGTCGCACATGGGGTCAAGGATTTTCTTCGAACTCCGCAGGTAGAAAGGGCATTTTCAGACAAGTGGTCAAGAAAAGGAGCAAAAAAGCAACGAACCTGGGAGAAAAAAAAAAAAAAATCAAGAAAATGAACAAATATGAACAACAGAATCAGGGAAATTACCAGAATTTAGCCAAAAAAAGCAATAAAAGTTGAAAAAAAAAAACGAGAAAATGAGCAAACATGAGCCAAAAAGCTACAAAATGAACAATGTAACGAGGAAGATGAAAAATTACCACAATATAGTCAAAAAGCAAGAAAATTAGAAGAAGAAAATGAGAAAAAAAAAATGAACCAAAAAGCATCAAAATGAGAAAACACGATCGAGGAAATGAGCAAAAAAGCAAAATTAGGAGGAAAAAAAAAAATCAAGAAAATGAGCAAAAATTTGCCCAGAAATAAAATGAGAGAAAAAACTAATGCAGAAGACTCAAAATTAGGGGAAAAAATTAGTGGCAAAATTAGGGGGGGGGAAATCAAGAGAAGGAGCAAAAACTTAACCTAAAACAAAGTGAGAAAAAAACTAATGTGGAAGACACAAAATTAGGGGAAAAAAGCAAAATTAGGGGAAAAAAAAATCAAGGATATGATCAAAAATTAGCATAAAGATAAAATGAGAAAAGAAACTAATGCAGAAACCACAACATTTGGGGAAAGATTAGGGGGAAAGAAGCAAAATTAGGGGAAAAATATCAAGAAAGTGAGCAAAAATTAGCCCAAAAATAAAATGAGAAAAAAAAATGATGCAGAAGACAAATAAAAATGGACAAAAAGTAACACCAGAAAGCTGAAAGCACTGTTGACATTGATACTCAAATAGTCATAGAATGACTATAGGAACGAATCGGACGTACGTCTGTGGCTGCGTCATGGTGTCACGTAAAAATGTCCTTTTCACACAAACATTTTAAACGATAATTGATGGTCTTGTATCCTTCATAAAATCATTGAAATTCTTCAGTGTTAGATCATAAACCCAGTTGTCAGTCAGTTTCCCCTCCACCGCCACTCCCTGGCAGAGTTAACAACAACCAAAAATTACCCCTATAATCAACGAAAATGGCAAATTTTTGCAAAAATTTTGCAAATAAAGGCAAAAAACCCCAAAATGACAAAACATGATTAAGAAAATAAGCAAAAATTTAAAATAAAATCACTAAAATGAGGAAGGGAAGAAAATGAGGGGAAAAACTAATCCAGAACATGAGTAAAAATGCACAAAAAAGCAACAAAATGGTGTGAAGTATGGTCGCTCCGGGCCCGAGGAAAAGTAGAAATGTAGTGACAGATGGACGTACAGACGGACGGACCGTGACTGTTTCTACATCCCCTTCTGGGCCTGTTGGCCTCGGTGGGGGATAATAATTAAGAACAGTATCAAAAATGAGCCAAACAATAACAAAAAGAACAAAAATCATCAAGAATATGAGCAAAATTGGAAAAAAAAGTGACAAAATGAGCAATGATGGACAATATGGGTGATCAGGAAAATGACCAAAATTTATTATTATGTTTTGGCTAAAGGAATTTCCCCAGTGTGGGATAAATAAAGTCTTATCATATCTTATCTTAGCCATAAATGAAGTGGTGTGCAGATGGTCTTTATTATTACCTTCATCACGTCGCTCAGTGGAAAATTAAACAATCCTGATTAAGGTCTGTGCGGTTTATATCACAGTGCATTTCATATCACCAGGATTATATTTAGGGTTTATTTTGGCTTTCGTTTTCAGATGAATAAGAACTCAAATTTGTATTTATTTTGTACAAAATTAAAGGTCCCATACCATGCTGCGAAAATTAATATCAGTAGCACTTACATGTGTCTATTATGTGTTTCTGTAAGGGTTCTGACTAAATAAAGTGTGTTCAGGGGGGTATTCCAGAAAGCAGGCTATGTGAAAACTCTGCGTTAACCCTGAAATGAGGGAAATTCAGGGGCTTCCATTCCAGAAAGAGAGGAAGGTCAAACCCAGAGTCTGTGGTAACTTAACCGTGTTTGTGAATTCAAACCATACACTGTATATATAACTGGACAAAGTGACCGTGACGTCACCCAATAGTTTCTGAAAGGTCATTTTGAGGCCAATCTTGTTACTTCCTGGCCAGCATCTTGGAGCCAAAACCAGGATGTAACCATATTTGGACAAACGGCAGCGGGGCTTATGAAGCGTTCATGCCAGGGGACTCATGGGAAGCTAATATTAGCCGCTATCTTACTGACGTGGTAAAACGTCACCATGCAGTGTCAAGCAAAGTCGGTGTTGTTAGTGTAAACACTTACCCACAGCTGCAGTCGAGTGTATGTCATGCATAACTATGAACATAATGAATAAACAGAGGATGCGAAGGTCTGAATTGGTCCGAGTTCACTAGCGAGCTGTTGCTATTGCGACATGTCAATCATGTTAGATTATTTGCTGTAATATCTTAATAACGGGGCAAAAAGTTAAAGATGGACCATCACATTACTTATTAGAGGGTCCAAATAAAACATTTGAGACCATAATGACCCATGAAAAAAACTTATTCACATAGTATTTTCAGATAGAATCACGCGTATCTCTATGGGAAAAAAGCTTCTTGGAGCCGGACGATCGATTCGCCAGTGGCCAAGCGGTGAGATTACAACGTAAAGTTACAGCTCCGGTCTTTGCCCCTAGAGTGACTTTTAGTTAACTTCTGCATTATAAAGCTAAAGCTTTTATTGTACAGGGTCAAAGCGGATGTTGATTGTAGCATGAGTTACAGATTGTGTTTCGGGATAAACAAGGGTCCCGCACATGATGTCGATGATTTTTTGTCGCACAGTGTTACGTTCTGGACCTTAAAACTTCGTTTCCTCCTGGTCACACACAGGCACCAAAACAAAGTTTTGTAAAATCTCCACTTTGGCCAGAGTTTCCAAAAAAGATTGTTTTCATTGACTGAATTTGGTGTTTCCATGTCGATGACAGGCAAAAACGCATGAGAAGTGACCAGTTTTCCAAAACCCCGCGTACATGTAGACATGGCGTGAGGATTCAGCCGTCCTTTAAATAGACCAGGTGGCATCTGTTTAATGGCTGGTTGGCGTCCAATCAGGGTGGAAGAGCATGGCAGAGGCCTGTACTGGCACCAATCCCGAGAGAGGACTGGTACAGTCAAATTTACATAAAATTCCCAGGCACAGAAATGTTGGAGGCACAGGGAGGTGGCACTGAGCCACAGGGCAGCTTTTCATTCAGTCATTTTTTATAAACACTGCTTTTTTGTGGGATCAATTTGGAATTTACATGGATAGAAAAATTGACTCCAGAGGACCTTCTAACATCATTATCGCTACAGGACTGAACGATGTAGGAGATGCTTCATCCTCACCTCCATCAGACTGTCCAGCACCACCTTCTTATCCATCAGCTGGTCAAATGAATTTCACTGAAGGGTTACTGAAAGATAAAGTAATAAAGTAAAAGGTTGATAGAATTCTTTCACTTCTGTTGAATTCATATATGTCGCAACAGCATTTTGTAGGGGTATAAATTACTAAATGATTAAATAACCAATGAATATTGACTTTATATATTAGCCAGTGTCAACTAGGAGTACACGGCGTACAATCATGGCGTATAACGATATGCTGTACCTTCCTGAATGATGCTTTATCTTTCATACTCCATGTGTGTTTTGTTTTTCCCAGTGGGATTGCATCTAATTAAAACTCATATTTTATGCCATGCACCACTTTCACCAATATTTTAAGACACACTGCAGTTTTAATAAAGTTCAATATTAACTCAGTGGACTACTTTATTGCATTATACACACTGACTCAGGCAGCACTTTCTCTCCCCTGCTGCTTCCCTCTCCTCAGCAGCAGCAGTACTGTTCCTCCTTTTTTTTTTTTTTTTTTTTTTACAGCATACCTCTTCATATTCCCATTACAGCATATTATTTGTCCACAGTTGCCATGGTGAATCCAGGTGACCCAGGTATCAGGGCTCCACTGACGATGGCTTTTTCTTGTCAGAGTTTAGTGGTGGACTCAGAGTGTGTGGAACTGGTTTTCTGGAATACCCCCAGGTCGTTCTACGGGTGACCTGAAATCATATTTTTATGTCATCTTGCTGTTTGGATTTCATATTTTCCCAGCTTTTATTTTACATCACAGACTTTATGTAAAACCTCAAATCCTACACTTGGTTTTCACAGTGAGACCTTTAACAATGCAACAAAAAGCGTAAAAATAAACCAAATGTACAGAACTTTTAAAAATCATGAAACCAGAAAGGAAATTGTGTTTTGTCTTTGTGCATCTTTTACTTCTTCCGGGTAGCCTCTGTTTTTTTCTGAATCTTTTAAATAATTAGTTGTATTCTTTATGAATACATTAAAATGAAAAATTAATATTAATATGTGCAAACTGAATTCTTTTTCTTAAGTAGTTTTGAATCTGACTATAGATCATATTAAGATTTTGCAATTATTAAACCTTTAACAGGCATCGTGACCACACGGTTGACCTTTTTATGTGATCAAATTACTCATGTGAAACCTCACTGAAGCCCATTTTTGGCAGTAACAGTGGATAAAAATGGACAAAAATAATCAGAAAATAAAATTAAAAAAATAAACAAAATAATTAAGAAAATTAGTAAAAATGAACAGAATACTCAAGAAGGTGAACAAAAATGAAGGAAATTATCAAGAAAATCAGAAAATATTTTCCCCTTTTTCTTGTTTTGGTCATTTTTATTATTTTTCCTCGATATTTGGGTTTTTTTTAACTCCTTTTGTTACTTATTCTTGATTGTTTTGTTTATTTTATGACTTGCTTTGTTATTTTTGTTCACTTTCACTAATTTTCTGGATAATTGTGTTGCTTATTTTCTTCATTATTGTTCATGTTTCTTGGTTATTTGGTATATTTTTTTTACTCATTTTGTTTCTTAATTCTGCTCACTGTGTTTATTTATGTTGTTTTTTTGGTATTTTTTTCTGTTTTGTTCACTTTCTTTATGATTTTGTTGAATTTTGCTAATTTTTTGACTATATTGTTCATCATTTTTATAATTATTTTATTCATTTTTGTGCATTTTCTTGGTTAGTTTATTTTCTTCAGTTTTTCAAAATATTTTGTTCATTTTTGCAAATTGTCTTTTTAAATTTTTGTACATTTTCTTGATTTTTCTGTTTATTCTCGCGCATTTCCTTAATTATTTTGTTCATTTTTATTCCTTTTCTTGATTATTTTTATTCATTTCTACTCATTTTCTTAAATATTTTTGGCCTCCCCACATTCAGGAAAAGAAATCTACACCGTCGGGCTAAATGATGGAGTTTAGAATGACAAACGATGAAGTGCAAAGGGAGCGGGTGCACAGTGAATGAGCGGCGCATGGCGGCGAGGGGCGATGAATTGGGAGAAACCAGATGTCTCTTTGACACTTTTGTGCTGCATCGGTGAATGTGGCTCGCAGTCTGTCATTCCCTTTCGTCTCTTTGCCTTCACTGATACTGTCTCATGAGCGGGTTTTATTTACAGTATCGCTCTCCTGCTCTGTGGCGGCACAATGAAGCAAGCATGTCAGTGAATATGTGAGCAGCTATGTGAGATTTAATAGATGGTATTACAGAACGGCGCGCGGTAATCACGTTTTTGCATTTCTTTTGACATAGGTTAAATACAGAGCACAGCGCAACATGACCCGCCAGGCTGTCTTCAAGATGGTGGCGGTGTGGGTGCTGGCGTTCCTCCTTTACGGCCCTGCCATCATCTTCTGGGAGTCACTCGTGGGCCAAAGCGTTGTCCCATCCCACGAGTGCTACGCTGAGTTTTATTTCACCTGGTACTTCCTGCTCAGCGCTTCTACTTTTGAATTCTTCACGCCATTCATGTCGGTGGCATTCTTCAACTTCAGCATCTACCTGAACATCCATCAGCGGAACAAAAAAAGCAGCGCCTGCAGCGAGGATGAGGAAAAACCTCAGAACAGCAAGAAGCAAAAAGATCCCACCACCTGGTCTGTGTTTTTTGTGAAGACTCGGAAGGTGTCATCCAGCGAGCCTACTGCCATCTCAGCAGTCATTGAGGATGATGACGCTCTGTCTCCATCCTGCAGCGTGGATCCTAACACCAGTCAGATATTCCTACAGAGGGAAAAGTTTTCCCCCTCACGGAAAAACTCCAGGCTCTTTCAGCCTACATCTTCCTGCATGGGATCCAACCGTAGGACACAGGGATCTCGTCTTTCACGAGACAAAAAGATTGCCAAGTCTCTGGCCATCATAGTCTGCATTTTTGGCATTTGCTGGGCTCCCTACACTCTACTAATGATTATCCGAGCAGCTTGTAGTGGTGAATGTGTGCCAAACTACTGGTATGAGATTACATTCTGGCTGCTGTGGCTGAACTCCGCCATCAACCCGTTCCTGTACCCGCTCTGCCACAGCAGCTTTCGAAGGGCTTTCTCAAAGATACTGTGTCCTAAAAGACAGTCAGTCCAGCCTCAGATTGAAATTCAGTCTTGTTAGATAAAATCAGTTGCACTTCCATGCTTTATAAATGCAGTAGGTATCATTGTAAATATACTGTTCTTCCATTTAAAAAAAGTGTTCATAGAAATAAAAGGACTGTCTCCGGATATGTGACAGCAATATAGAAAATGAATGGAAATCTTCAAAAGAAAATTGCACGCACTTTTATATGACTACTGATGGGTTAAAGCAGTGGACTTCCTTTAAATTGGAAGTAATTGCCGTTGCTTAAAGCCCTAAGAGCTAAGAATGTCAGAATATCTTTATTGTGAACATGGTTGTTTGAAACTGCTAACCTTCACAGACAATCCTCGTGAGAAGACGGAGTGATGTGCTTCAGGGTTCGTCACCTCTGGATTTATTAGTTGCTAAAAAAAGGGATAATGTCCTGCAAGCTGTTCATTATGACCAAATAAACCCTAACAGGCTGATTCAGAGCTCTGTGCCCAGCAGAAGGCTGTCACGTGGAAACATCATTATGTACAGAAGGTGATTACCATAATTTTGTCAAAAATATTACAAGACAACTACAGCACAGGAAGTTTGACATTATGGTCTGTCAGGATGAAGTGAAGCCTACTTTTCCACACTGCTTGCCTTTCAGTCCTAATTCGAATCAAACCAACATTAAATTTGTATGTTTTTTTACATGATCTCACAGTCTGGAGAGTTTTGAATACAAATCCCCAGTTCCAATGAAGTTGGGACATTGTGTAAAATGTAAATAAAACAGAATGCAATGTTTTCAAATCATTTTCAACATGTATTCAATTGAATACACTACAAAGACAAGATGTTTAATGTTCAAACTGATAAACTTAATTGTTTTTTTGCAAATATACACTCATTTTAAATTTAATGCCTGCAACACATTCCAGAAGAGCTGGAACAGGGGTCACAAAAACTGAGAAAGTTGAGGAATGCTCAAAAAAACATGTGTTTGGAACGTTCCACAGGTGAACAGGTTAATTGGAAACAGGTGAGTGTCATGAGTGGGTAGATACAGAGCATCCACTAAAGGCTTAGTATTTCACAAACAAGGATGTGATGAGGTTCACTTTATGAACAACTGTGTGATGAAATAGTGCAACAGTCTGAGAACAATATTTTTCAACATGCAACTGCAAAGAATTTATGTATTTCATCATCTGCAGTCTGTAATATCATCAAAAGTTTCAGAAAATCTGAAAACATTTCTGCAAGGAATCATCAAGACTAAAAACGAACAGTGAATCCCTGTGACCTTCCATCCGTCAGGCAGCACTGCATTAAAAACCAACACCCTTCTGTAAAGGATTTCACCACGTGGGCTCAGGAACACTTCAGAAAACCACTGTCAGCGACACAGTTCATCGCTACATCTACAAGCACAAGTTCAAACTCTACCACGCGAAGTGAAAGAAAATATATCAACAACACCCAGAAATGCCGTCAGTTTCTCTGAACCCGAGCTTATCTGAGATGGACTGAAGCAAAGTGAAAAAGTCTGTTGTGGTCTGATGTGTCCTCGTCAACTTATTGTTGGAAAAACAATTTTGGATGTCATGTCCTCAGGGTTAAAGATGAAAAGGGCCATCCAGATTATTATCAGCATAAAGTTCAAAAGCTGCATCTGTGACGGTACGGGGGTGTGTTATGGGTGACTTGCACATCTGTGAAGGCACCATTAATCCTAAAAGGTACAAACAGGTTTTGGAGCAACATACTGTATGATGTGTCTAAGCAGCGACTTTTTCAGGGATGTCAGATTATTTAAGCAAGACAATGTTAAGACACCTGTATGTGTTATGACAGTGTGGTTTCATCGTAAAAGAGTGGAGGTAATAGACTGACCTGTGGGCAGGTCACACCTATCTCCTTTGAAAATGTGTGACACATTATGATGAGCAAAATGTAACAACATAGACCCTGGACTGTGGAGCAACTGAAGTCAAGCAAGAATGGGATAGAATTCACCTGAAAACTTCAACAGTGTCCTCAGTTCCTAAATGTTTATCGAGTGTTGTTAAAAGGAAAGGTGATGTAACACAGTGGTAAATATTACTCCGTCCCAGTTCTTCTGGAATGCATTGCAGGCATCCAATTCAAAATGAGTCAATACAAGCAAAAAACAATCATTTGTGTCTGTTTGCGCATTAAATATCTCGTCATTGTAGTGCATTCAACTGAATACAGGTTGAAAAGTATTTGAAAATCATTGTATTCTTTTTATATCACATCAAAACTTCACTGGAACTGGGGTCTGTACAAAGTTGCTGATTAAAAAAAAAAATCATGTTGCTTATCATCTTTTTCATTGTTCAGCAATATAAAGTGAGAAGTAAGTATATGAAGTAAAAAAACAAAACAGAATGCCATGCATTTGTTCACTGACTGCTGGTGTGATGTTCTCACAGTGATGTTTTGTATCATTGCATCTGAAAAAGGGCCCGTAGGGACAGGAAGACGCAGACGTTTACTCTTAAAGATGCTCCTGTTCATGTTCATAATGTACAGTGATACCAATGTGAAGATAGATCATTGTGTTCTTTAAGTGCATTATTTATTCAAATGACGGACTGGTTTTTACAGCACAAACTACTTGACTTCTTTGTATCATGGCTATGAGATGTTTATCAGTGTAAATAGCCAAAGAAATAATAAAGACAATACTATGTGCGATTATGTAAGTAATGTATGTAATTGTATGTGTACAGAGGAAACGAGCAGAAGCTGAGCCTTCGGGGCACATTTGCACACATGAACACTTGGATGCATCACTGAGCATAAAGCCCTGCAGCGTAAGCAAACAGCTCCACTCAACACCTGTAAGGCTCACCGCTTTACAGGATACATTTTTGTTGGTTTAAAAGTCATCGGTGTAAAAATAACACACTGTTTAGCTTATGTTGCAGCGACAGGCTCTTGCCTGAATGACTTCCTTAAATCTTTGCTGGTTGCTGGGCAACAACAGAGATGACACGACTTCACAAGGAAAGCAATTTTTAAGGGATTAAGTGACAGATATGTACAGTTCCTTTTTAATTGCTACGCCTCGGAGCTGCACAGCATTGTGACTTGCTTTTGTTTCTGCCTTTATGTCAAGCTGGGCTAATGCTAAAACTTTTTGCAAGAAGCTGAAGGTTCTCAAGTGCGGTCGAATCACTTGTTAAGGAGGATAAGATCATTCCAGCCGTGACCTACATTTGACAAACAAGCAAAACATGTTTCAAAGAATGTTTTCATCTGATAACAATCACAAGATAAGTGACAGGCACGAAAGAACCTCAGGACCTCGACCTCTGCTACAAAATTACAGCAGTGATGAGCAGGAAAGAAAATGTCCATCCTTAGGGAATTGAGCGTGCCAGGAAACAACAGTATCGCTTTGCCTCGAGGGAATTATGTGAAACTTTACTTGAGAGAACTAACAGACCCTCTGAGATTTTTAAATCCACACGCACAGCTGCCTTCAATTCACAGCACGGAGAGAAAAGTCACCCTAACTGGATGCTGTCAGCTTCTATTTTCAGCTTCTATTAAGTTACATGGTTTGGAAGGCAACTTTTTTAAATAAATACCCCTAAACAAACAGTAATATGACTCATAGTTTAGAGCTGTGCCACTTTTAACGCAGGAAAATACACTAGAAGTCAAAAGTTTGGACCCATTCTCTCCTTCAGTGTATTTTTATTAGTATAATTTCCAACATTGTTCATTAATACTGACAAAAAAATGTTAAACAATCCAGAACATGTTTTATATTTTAAATTGTGTGAAGTAGCCACGTGTAGCATTCTGTCATCAGATTCACGAGGCAGTCACCTGGAACAGTCTGTGTGCTTCTTCACAAGTTCATTTTTGTCATTTCTTGTTTTTTTAATGTGCTTCAGACCAGGGGTTTTCAAACGATTTTGATCCAAAGCCCACCATCCTGACTGAGAAGCAACCTGGGGACCACTGCTGTTCAGTACGGGGACAGGTGTTGAGATTACATTTGTCTGTCTATTCCTGTCAGTAGAGTGGCCTATAGGGACAGTCTCATGTCGTTCTCTGGCTCCTGTCTTGCTGTGTGCTTATTCTTCAGGTATACCAGTGTGGAAAATCCTCTCCCACAGAGCTATGTAGGTGCAGAAGGTAAAAACACTTTACTGCGTTTGCTGCACGCTCTGGAAATTCAGCCCAACCACTTTTTCTGGCGAGGGTTGTGTATCATCTGTGTGCCTCTTGACAGAGTCGTTGGACATCTCAGTGATCTGATCCTCTTCTGCAGTAGTTCGGTTTGATGCCGCTGCATCATCACTGAATGGGTGGAGGATCCGCTTCCTGTCACAATACAAGGGACCACTTGCAATACCTTCATGGACCACTGATGGGACATTGATTGATTGATTCCACAAAAAGGGGAAATTGGGGCCCCTGGTTGGACACTCCTGCTTTAGACCATCAGTTGTCTTGTGCAGACTAAGGGTGGGTACAGGGTCAATGCTCCTATTAGTGCCACTGCAAGTGCTTTACAAATCAATGTTTTGGCAGGAAACACTTAGTTCAGTGATGAATCTGGCTCTCATGAAGCTCTATGGTGTATTCCATTTACCTCAGAACTTGTAGGTCGAAAATGTGAGTGATGTGAGCTCAGAGCTGATCACGTTCCAGCTGTGAAGTTTGAAAAACATGGATACGTACTGGAAAGCTGGCTCATTTGGAGTATAGAGAACTTCCAAAGAAACGTGCACGCTGCGTGATAACAGCTGTACGTGGCATTTTGCACGTACAAACAGGGTAGAACAGTTCTGTTTCTATGACCAAAGATGAAACTAATACAACAGAAGTGAATGGTTTTCATTCAGTTGGTGCAAGTGGTGATCATATCGATTTGTAAAGTCGGGGTTGGTAGGGTTGTTCCGATTTTCTGAGTTGGAATTCTGACTTGAAGGGTTGAAATTCGAGTACAACTGGAATGCACCAATAGAGCTACAGTACCGCTGCTAGAGACAGTGAATTGAGGGAGGGACCAAAAGGGGATTTTTTCAGCCAAGGTGTAGAGAAGGGAAAAGAAATCAGCAGAGAAAACAGCATTGAGAGAGATTCTGAAGCTTAAAACCATATTTATGTCATCTTTAGGTCCCGGAACCATTAAATATGCCAGAAAATGCATGATATGTTTCCTTTAACTTGTCATAATATGGATTTGTACAATGGTTGTAGTAGCACTAGTAAGGCTACTGACTCTTTACCCACCCTTCCTCTGCACAAGACAACTGATGGTCTAAAGCACACTAAGAAAAGAAATAGCACAGTCTAAAATATCTGTCCTGGTTGTTTAACACTTTTTCCATATGGGTTTGCTCAAAGTTTGAATGTATTTAGTATTAATGTACAGTGTTGAAAATATTAAAAAATGAGGGAAAACCCACTGAAGGAGAAGATGTGACTGGTCGTGCATGCACAGGATCATTTTTCTTCAAAGCATGTGGTGATTTCTTTTAGCAGATGAGTGTCTGTTAAATCAAAGTCAGCTGTTGCTGCTCTCGTCACATTTTCCATTTCTCCTCCTCGCTGTAGATACGACACACCACACTAAGTGGGTTTTGTTTTAAGAAAGTTAACTGTTTTTTCTCTTAAACAGCTTCATTTCTTGCAGTCTTCTATGTCAGCACCGCTTCATGGATACCAGGTGCTTGTGGGCTTTTGCTCACTGATTGTACAGTGTTTCAAGTACCTTTTGTTGTTTGTGTGCATTAGTTATTTTAGCTGTGGACAAAATGCAGTTCAAGTACAGATTTTTTGGGGGGCAACAGAGCCACTGGGCAACTGTCCGAGGCAAGAAGCGTAGTCCTAAGAAGCCTTAGGTTAGGCACAACATTGAAGAAAATTTGAAACTGCTTGCAGGTGCTAATCGTAGCTTTAGTAAAGTTGTAATTCACATTGGTGGTAATGACGCCTGATTGCACAAACCGGAAGTCACTAAATTTAATATGGTATCAGTGTGTGACTTTGCCAAAACAATGTCGGGCTGTAATCTTCTCTGGATCCCTCCCCAATGTGACCAGTGATGACATGTTTAGCCACATATCATCATTTAATTGCTGGCTGTCCAAGTGGTGTCCAGAAAACAACGTGGGCTTCATAGATAACTGGAAAACGTTTTAGGGTCTGTTAGCTAGAGATGGCATCCATCCCACTTGGGACGGAGCCGCTCTACTCTCTAGGAATATGGCCAGAGTCAAGGCCAGGTGGCAGAGTGAACGAAGTCTGATACAACACTGTGCTGCTTCTCCACAGCAGTTACCCACCACGAGTTATATAGAAACTGTGTCTGCTCCCCACTCAGCCAAATGATCTGAATCAATAACCAGAAAAAAGAAGAGGAAATCAAAATAACCTAATAAATATTAGCCCCTCAGAACCCACAGAAAATAAAAATAAGAAAATTAAATGCGGATTGTTAAATATAAGATCACTTTCATCTAAATCCGTATTAATCAATGAATTAATTAGTGATCACGAAATTGATTTATTCAGCCTTTTGGAAACGTGGCTGCGTCAGGATTTTAAATTCAATTGGCTTTATTCAACATGTAACCCCCCCCCACACACACACACTCACACTCTAGCTCTTGTAGTGACATACAGTGTAGGCATGAACACCTTGTCATATCTCCACACAACCCTCTCCTTTCTGATCATAATTTATTAACTTTTTAATTTACACTTTACAAATTACTAGGAAGAGACCAAAGAAGTTTATCACACCAGATGTCTATCTGAAAATGCTATCACCAAATTTAAAGAATTGATTCTTTTATCATCTCTCTCTGTGTCATCTATCAATACAATAAGGAATTCATATCTTACAATTAACTCCCCCTCTAAACTAGATGTAGTTGTTAATAACTGTGCAGCCTCACTACGTTCAACACTCGATACTGTCGCTCCCCTGAAGAAAAAGTTAGTGACACAGATCATGAGAGCACCTCATGATCACCTACAGTATCTGCAGAGCCCCCTGCTCTTATACACTAAGGGTGTACTCACACTGTTTTAAAAGATACTGTTTTGAATGTAACTATGGGAGATGGTGGGATGGTACTACAGATTTTTTTTTCTGATAGTACTTATTTTATTTGAGAAAAACTGTATGAAATCATTATGGGACAGAGTTGAAGGGATATTAGTTTTAATATATAAAATGGCCCTAATGTGAGAACGCCCTTAGACTCCTTCTCATGTACTGTACCAATCTGTTAGAACTAACTAAAATAATCAATATGTCAAAACTTGTCTGTTAGACCCCAACCCAACAAAATTATTTAAAATGTCTCTCCCTTAATTGATAGTACTATACTCAATCTGATACACCAGTCTTTGTTAATAGGTTATGTACCGCAGGCCTTTAAAACCACTATGATTAAATCCATCCTTAAAAAGACTAATTCAGACCAGTGCCGGCTGGTGAAATTATTTGTTGGGGGCGCAGTGTGAAATTAATTTTTCAGAAACACTGTAATCATGTATCGCTTACAGACATGGATAAAATTGTTGGTACCCCTATGTAAATGACAGAAAAACCCACAATAGTCACAGAAATAATTTGAATCTGACAAAAGTAAAAATAAATAAAAATTTTATGAAAATTAACCAATGAAAATCAGACATTGCTTTTGAATTGTTGTTCAACAGAATTATTT
>JAQQAE010006766.1:0-16402 GCA_029823295.1 Pseudamia nigra
TATCTCTGCTCCCTGTAACCTCACCGTTCCTCTTGGGTCCTTCTCATTCACACACATGTATTCTGTCTTACTGAGGCAAACCTTCATTCCTCTCCTTTCCAGGGCAAACCTCCACCTCTCTAGATTTTCCTCGCATGCAAGTGAATATTCATAAATAATATTCATAGTATTCAAAAAATATTCATAAATAAGCGTTGTAATTATTTCTCTTAACCCAGTTTGCATCCTGTTATTTGACAGATTTCACTCACTACATCATGGAAACGTGTGCAGAGAAATGCTCTTAGGCAGTGATGAGTTTGTCGCCGTACATCACACACACACACAGTGACGTGTTTTGTACAATGACCTCATGTATTTAATTACTTGTCAGTGATCGAGGGCAGGAGCAGAACACACAACGTGCGCTTGCAGATTTATCAACAGATAGCAAACACGAGCAGCTTTTACCTCGCTGGACGAGCCTATGACTAAGAGTTGCTCACACTCCTCACAAGGGCCTGCCATCTCTCTGCACTACAACAGCCACGGCCTGTATTTATATTAGCTGCAAAGCAATTTTAACTGTACATTCCAGGTAGGTGAACAGTTCTTGGCTGAGGCAGGCGAATATTTCAAAGCTTACAAAAAATAAAAAATAAAAATCAGCAATCAATGTCCAGTCAACAGAGCACTTGGCATAGGCAGGTGTGCTGCATTTTTGCAACAAAGATAAAGATTTATTTAAGTGTGTGAGCTCACAGAACACTGGTATACCTTTCAATAAGTTTTACTGTAGTATAAGTAAATATGAAACCAATTACAAACTTGGGCCGGCACTACAAACAAAGTCCCTGGGTTTAAACTTTTTTTCAATCTTCCACTTGAATAGAACTATTGATTTCATGCTTGGTTTTTCATCACATCACACAGACTTGTTTAATAAATAATAAATCTGTTTACTGCCCATGTGGACTGAGGTAATATTTGCCCTCACAAATGTTCTATCCATCAACTGATTCTCGTCTCTGGGCCTGTTACTCTCAGCTTCGCTTGGATGATGAATGAACATGTGAGTAATTTCACGGATGAATTAGGAGCTAGAAACAACAGCAGAAAAAAAAACGTATCGACACACATTCCACCTGTTGCCTAATGAAAAAAAATGCCGGTTTTGTTATGGTGTTGAGGTTTAATGCTGATTGTGGTTAAGATAGAATGTTTGGCAGGTCTGCAGAAAACACTTTTCGAGAATGAGGATAGTAAGGTAAACATTTTCTGTCTCTCCTGTAACCGCACCACTATTATAGAACTGGCAGTTCTTATCATATCTGGAGTAATATCTGTTCATTACATTCATTTAAAACCTTTTTTTCTCCTGACTTGCAGACTAAAAGTTCATATTTAAACCACAGGCACGGAGTTGAAGCTATTGCACAATGCGTGATTGTCTATAATCAGAAAGCTAAGTTAATTTCCTCTGATGAAAATGAATCAGTCAGTTCAGGGGCACAGCGCTACGTAAACAGCAGAGCTGTCTAAAGTCCATGCATGAAGTCCTAATGATGAAGCATTTGCTTGATCATGTCTATCAGCATCACTGACTAATCTGCTCCAGATGAGAGTAATCTCCCCGACTGAGGCCACCTTAAAATCAGTGTAGAATCCACTGGGCCGGGTGAGGAGAAGGTGCTGCATGAAAAGTCAAACTGGAGCAATAAGAGCTGTTTTTCCTGCAGGTGTTAGAGAGGCTGGTGCTGCCAAACCACCTTCGTACCCACTCAGCCCTCTACTCCCCTCTTGTTTCACTAAATGAGAGCAGCGTAGCTCAGATTTGTATCAGGTAAATCTGTTTTCATGCTCAGTTCATTGAAAGAGTTAGAGTGGTGTCGGTTCACGTTGCGAATGAAAAACCACACGACTCGATCACCACATGAGAAATGGGGTCAATGACTGCACAAATTGAAAACCAGCAGGTGAATCCACAAGTACCACAGGCAAATTGATCAGCCAATAGATCTTGTCATGATTTTAAATCCAGATTTGAGTTTACTTCTTTCATTTATTTGCATAACAAGTTTGATTCTTACTGACATCATTTAAGATCAATTAATCATGTGTTATCTCACTAGAGACAGTGCGAGCAAACTTTAGATTGAAGTGCCTGAGTTCTGATATCATGTGATGAAACTCTGTGGACCAAGGGAACAGTGGCTCCAGAGTGAAGCTAATGCAGAAGTATGTTAAAGATGTAATACCAACAATGGCCACAAGGTGCTGGCTCTAGAAAACCTTGGATCCCATTTACATTGAACTTTTCTTTAAAACTACTGTTCATCTCAGTATTAGATTAATAATGTGGTACACAAAATTCTATTTGTAATGTAATGTGCATCATGACGCTCTGCCAAATCAAACTTTCAGAGCATCTGTGTACTGAGTAACTCTAACCCAAACATATTTTTCCTGACAGGTAGCTTTAATGCAGTTGTGATTAATGACTTAGATAAAGACTCTTAAGACTCTAAATTCAATTCAATTTTATTTGTATAGTGTGAATCATAATCGACGATTATCTCTAGGCACTTCACAATTCAAGGCTGAGACCTCATGACTATACAGAGAGCAAACCCAACACAGAACCACTGAGAGCAAACCAAAGGCGACAGCGGGGAGGAAAAACTTCCTTTAACAAAAGAGAAAAACCTCTAAAGACTCCTTCACTATTTTACTGTGTCAGCCACAAAGCATTTAGCATTAGCTCACCTTTGACCCCCCCTCGTGATTCTGCAGCTCTGCCCATTTTTTTTTTTCAAATATGGTAAATTTTAGCTTCAAAGTGAGAATATGCCAACAGCAAAGACACAAACCATTGTTTTGAAATGTGCCTTTATGACAAAGCTTATTTAGGAGGTGCACAATCATGTGATACCAAAGACAACTTTACTCTGACCATAGTGGAAAAGAGGCTTGTAAGAGAATGCATGCTTCCCAAAAAATAAAACATGGAATTGTACAAGAAAAAGATGAAACATAAAGACCATCAGGTTTTATTCATTATTTTACACAAATGCCTTTGCATTCCTAGACATAATCTTGGATTATGATTGACACTGTTCAGTATATTTTAAGACCATTACTATTGATGTTTAGCAAAGGTTGCACTAGTGGTCCATGAAGGCATTGCAAGTAGTCTCTGACCTTGTAGTTTTAATGTCCAGCCAGCACCATCATGGATCAGTTGGTAGTAAAAAAAAAAAGGCAGCAACAGAGATGACAGTTGAACAGCTTGCAGTTGAAGCTTGCAGCGAAAGCAGTACAGCACTATTTGCACTTGCATATCTCTATGAGAGTGGATTTTCCACAGTGGCATACCTTAAGAATAAGTACAGGGCAAGGATGGAGTCGGAGAATGAAATGAAACTGTCTCTGTTTGCCAGTGTACTGCCAAGAATGGACAGGCTCTCTGCAATTTACCATGACCAGGAATCACACGTGAGAAAAAAACAACTAATCGCAACACAGCAGTTTCTTCCTAGTCAGAACGGTGGTCCCTGAATCAAAATCATTTGAAAACCCCTGATGTTTAGCGTACTCTGAAAGTATATAGGCCTACAGTTCAAGTTCACTATGCAAATCGCTACATAAAATGTCACTGAGCTACAACGGGCCGAATGAGGAAGATCCACAGCTACTTAACTTCACTACTTTTCCTCATCGACTATGGATTTATTTGACAAGTTTTTTCTCACTGGTCATTTTATGGTCTGCACACAAAGACTATGTATGCTGTTGCTTTTACAGAAATATAGGGAAGTTCTCCCTCAATTGAATATAAAAATATAAAATTATGTTCAGTTGTTACATCACTGAATGGGTGTGAAAACATGAAACCAGTGTTAAAAAAAAAAAAAAAAAACCAACTGCGCCCTCACTCCTCAAAGCTGTAAATATGCAGCTGCAGGGTACTAACACCTCTGATGGCAAAGTTGTGTTAATGATGCCATCATGTGGACTCTTAAAAGGCAAAAGGGAGCTTATTGAGGCTATGGCATTTGATTACAATGAAGGATAACAGTAAAATCAGAGAGTCTAACTCTCTGTATGAATACTGGGATCTGCTCCTGACATGAGGCAGGCTGTTCCAAAGTTACTAGAGTTTGGTAATTAGTGAAATCAAAACAAGTCATTTGTTGTGTGGCCGAGAGAAAACAGCGACGCCAGCCTTCAACAGTTATTTCTGGCAAAGAGCCAAACGTGAAACTTTCAATGTGAAGTCACGGTGTGTTTCCATCCATGTTTATCTCCCTCTCAGTTCAGCATATCAAGTCCTCAACCCCAAACTAAAATAACAGTCAGAATAATATGTTACCACTGGATGTTTCTGCAGGACACAGGCACGTTCAATCTCAATTAATGGTGTGAGTTTCATTTCAAAAGAGGCATCTCTGGATCCTCCTGGAAATGATGAGGGACGGGCACAAAAAAATGAATGAAGCATGAAGAATGAACAAAATAAATGAATAAAATTGAATAAAATTTAGGGAAAAAAGTAAATTTAGTATGAATTATGAAAAAATAAGAACAAAAACAATAAAAAAAAATCCAAAGTAGAACTGAATAAGAAATTTAATTTATAATCAAGAAGAAATAAACATCACTTAAGAGTTAACAAAAATAATAAATAAAATAAAAAACAAAAGTAAACCTAATGCAAAAATTAACGGGATGGGCAAAAGATTCGTAATATTTGCATTTATAAACTAAAATGTTATGTCTTTTACCTTTATTCTTTAAATGTAAAACATGAAAACTTTCATTTTACATTATTCTTGTTTAATGTTAATGTTAATTCTTAATGTTGTTAATGTGCAACATTAAATAACAATAAGCAAAGTTTTCAAGTCATTTATAAAATGACAAAATGGTAAAGAAAACAAGCAAAAAAACAAAACAAAGTTGTGGCAAAAATGGACAAAATAATCAACAAAGTGAACCAAAATAAAACAAAATGAACAAAAAAGATGCAGAAATATGAACCCAACAATGAACAGAAATAACATTATGTATTTAAACCAGTGTTTTTAGAGACACTGAGGCTGCAGTTTAACTGTTTTATTTAGGAAGATACGTGCACATGTTATTTATTTTGAGGGTGACAAATCTACGCCTTTCATCTGACCATTTCTGCAGCTAAAAGACATAACACGTCACCATTTTTATAGTATTTTTCAATTCTCATACATGTCCCAGTATGAAATAAGCAATGAACAGTTTTTATGTTTAGCCATTCACACCATTTCTTTAGCAAGACTTGGATCACCACAGAGAAAGTGACTCATACATTTATTAATTTTGAACCTTTTTCTCTATGTTATGGGATATTGCGACTCCCCATATTGCATCTTACATATAAATAACTCTGAAATGTTTGTTATACAGTATATTTCACAGTGGAAAATGAGCTGTTCTGATGATTTGTTATTTATCTGCTCTTCTGAAGCGTAATAAAAACGTTCACATTAGCAGCCACACTTTCCAACTGCAAGTTCAGTGGAGTTTTACTTAGGTTTATGGCTATGACACAAGAAGTACGAAGCCAAAATGCATATATGGGGCTTCATTTTAAAGGGAGCAGAATCCAGTCTCACAAACACAAAGCAAATCATAGACTGCATATACAAAGATAGACGAGCCCTCCATGATGTCGTACAGGTTTTCTGAAGAGCAGTTTGGATCTTCATACTGGCACCCTGGTCTACTCCAGAGAGGACTTACAGGTTGAGCGTGAGGGTAGCGGAGGATGAATGAAACACTGAAGCCTCTGCCTCATTCACATCTGTTGACTCAAGTGTTTATTCTTTTAATTATACATATTATGCCTCTGCTGGATCATCTACAAAAGTAAAAACTCACTCCTTTTTAAATTATAGAAGCCAAAACCATTGTTTGTACCAGGCTGTAATTGTATTTATTGGTGCAACTCAGAATAGAATACCATGGAACTATAGTGAGACGAGGAAGCCAGATGAGAGCTGAAACTTGAAGAGGATTCCCCCAGTGGCCACCTGCTGGTACAACACTCTGGCCCTAAATGCATGTTATAAACATTTAATAAAAGAGAAGACTGCAAAACTGATGACAGGAACCCATGTTTGGAAATTAATCTTTATATGATGAGCTTTTGTCACATTGAGGATTGAAATATTTTAAATTGGTCAAATGGTCAAAGAAGGTCAAATCTGAGATGTCTGCACTTCAAAGTCTGAGCAATCACTGGGTGAATGGGCAGCTGTGGGCAGAACAGGTGAGGTACTACTACACATCCATGGTGGTGGTTCAAGTACTCGACATGTATGCAGTAGCTGCATAACATCAAACTAATGCAAAGTGGAAACTGTTTCGAATGAACACCAGCTCAGCTTTCCTATAGAATGAATGGATGCAATTCTCCCTGCTCAGATCCTATGCCTTTAAAATATCCTTGGGATTCACTCACTTTTGGACACTGATAATACTGCAGTTTTTTACACCTGTACATTAGACTCCTGCTTCAGCTACGGGGGTTCCCAAACATGGCACAAACTTCGCATAAATTCTATGGATGTCAAATAAACCAAATGAGTCATTTCCTAACCAAAGCACTTTTATTGTCAAAACCCCTGAACTTACAGCAGTCACTATCAAAACTCTGTCCTCTAATGTTAAAGTCACAACATAAGTTTCTAGTTGGAAATTTCAAAGGGAACAGCCCCTCAAGTAGGAACGCCTGCTTGGAAAGTCGGAGCAGCGCCATCAACAACGACTTTACAATTCAATATGGCCACCACTCAGTGAACTGAATGAACGCCTCTAATTTCTGTTGCATTTTCTTCATATTACTATTAGTCTATCACACATATACTGTTCAATTTTTACAATTTATATGTGGCTATGCTGTATGTACCGTATGTGCAAAATGCCACGTGCAGATGTTGTCATGTAGAATGTGCGCTTGGAGCTGGCTCTCGAGAATGTATGCATGTTTTTCCAACTTTGCACCTGGAACGTGATCAGCTCGGAGTTTGTGTCACTCCCAGTTCCGACGTCCAAGTTACCAGGTAACAGGAAGGCACCATAACTCATGGTTCAACCACAGATGTCGTTGTTTAGTCAAAATTCTGGATTTTATGAATCCACCTTCTACCTCAACCACATCTACATGATTGAGGAAAAGCAAAACTGAGGCTGATCCTTCGTATGACAATGTGGCAACACAGATAGAAACAACTCTTAACTCTGAAATATAATGGTTCATGAATATTAATTAGGATACATTATTTACAATATGCATCTAAGTAACTGTATTTGTTTTTATACGTATACTTGAAAGAGTTGGTTTTTGTCTGGAGGAAGATATTTCATGTTTTTTTTTTTTTTTTTTTACATTTTTTTTACCTTTATCTTACAAAATTTAAGAGCAGTTGCAAATGATTTGTAAAGATCTTTCATTCTTCTCATGTAAGACATTTGGTGTATTTTTTGCAAAGTGAGCATGTAAACCTTTTGAAGCTCTAATGGATGAGTTCATATAAAATATTAATAACAGGGGAGAGCTGTGCTTAAAAAAGGAAAAACAGGCACCATAAGGAGCCACAGCCTCGGCTCCTCTGTTGTTTTGTTTCTCTTGTCCCTCCCGTCTGCACGCCAGTTTGAAGAATAAGGGAAGAAAATGAATGGCCGAATTTGAGGAGATTCCAGTTTATGTTCATCTGCCTCTTCAATTACTCTCACTCCTGCGCCACACATGACATCATGGAAAACTTTGTCCGGTTGTAGGAGTGCAGAGAGAACCGCTGTGTAGCTCCGTGTATTCCGAGACTCCGCGGGGATACATCAGTCTAAAAATACAGTTTTAAATCACAGGATTCCTCAGATACTTTCACCTTCAGCCCTGTGATGCGAGTGGCATTTAAAGCCGCGCTGATCTGGGCGGTGAAGCTAAAAAGCGCAGATATTTCAGTGTGGATTAATGATCAGATGGCTTCAATAAAATGTTCCAACAACCTTGTTTTATTTGGCGCGGTGACGTTCTTGGGAGTTATGTGTGACTCACAAACTTACCTGTGTACCTGCTTTAGGAATATTGGTGGAGAGGAAGTGAAAGTAAAAACAATTTTTAAAAAGCAAAGATAATTAGTCAATTTTAGTATAAAATTAAGATAAGCTTGTTTGTGTTTTGGTCCCTATTTGATTTGACTCCTCAGCCTTTTCTGATACTTAATTTCGTTTTGCTTTTTAGTCAAATGGGAATAAGTTGAAAAGATAACACTATATTTAGCATATTTGGTATTATCTTTATTCGTCTGTTTTTCATACATGCATAAATCACTTCATTTACTTTAAATCGGACCCCCATCCTTTTCATAATGCTGTTTCCTTTTTACTTTTCTTTTATCTGGAAAAAAACACTTTACACATATCACAAAATGTTCACCGTATTTTTTCTTGATTATTTTGTTCATTCTCTCATTTAATGTACTATTTTGTTTATTGTCTTGACTAGTCTGCTCATTTTCTAAATTATTTTGTTCAGTTTTGATCATTCAACTTGCACAAATGATACAAATCGATGCAGTAAAACACAGAAAACAAAGAGTTTGATTGTCAGAATATCCATCAAATCAGCAGAAATCTTCACCTGAAAAGCCAACAGTACTTTGGAGAAAATTTGTCATTTATCACAATGCACTACACTTTTTAAATAAACTTTAAATCACAAAAAGTTGAATTTGAAGGTACTGTTACAATAATATGTTTAGAGCCAAACAGTCAAAGTTAACATGAACTTCACATTTCCATTAATCAGCCTGAATTTTTGTTCTGGGACAATAGAATGGCCTTGATCGACACTTAAATAATGTCATTATTTAAATCTCGTGATGATTCTTCATTACACTTCTGCATGTTTTGTGCTGATAAAGTGTTGATAAACCCTGTCCAGCAACAGAACATATTTTTAGGATGTTCTCTTTTTAGTGCAGATCTTGACCTGCTGTAAACAAACTGTAATACAAGAATTTCACTTTATACTTTAAAGTGTAAACTTTAAAGGCCATCTGTGCTACTCAGAATCAATGTGACATTAATGCTTTGAACTATTACTCTTCTTGTGCAGAGGAAGGGTTGATACAGAGTTAAAGCCCTATTAGTGCTACTACAACGATTGTACAAATCCATATTTGTCAAGAATCCCTCAGTTTAGAGACAAACAGTTCATGAGTACTTTAAGAAATGAAGGTTTATTAATCCAAAACTCAGAAAACTTTGAATGTGTTCCCAAGTGTAGTCACTGGAACCATCCACCACTTTAATGACACTGGCTCCCATGAGGAACCATGTCGTCTGTGCAGGGTAAGTTTATTAGAATTACCAGCCAAAATATTGCCAGCACCTCAGATAATGTTTAATGGTTTTGCGACTGGAGAGACATTCAAAGTTCTTGAAATTTTTCAAACTGCCTTAACTTAATTTCATACGGTAATGATGGACTGCCTTTTCTCTTTACTTAACTGAGCATTTTTTAGTAAAAATATGGATTTGTACAGTAGTCATAGCAGCACAAATAGGGCTATTGACTCTGTACCCACCCTTCCTCTGCACAAGACAACTGATGGTCTAAAGCACATTAAGGAGACAAGAAATGGCACAAACTAACGCTTGACAAGGCAGGATTTGAAAACCATTTCAGGTGACGAGCCTGTGAATCTGATGAGAGAAACCCATGAGTGTGCAAAGCTGTCACCAAAGCTAAATGTGGCTACTCTTGAGCTCATTAGTGCCTCTCTGATGCTCCACTAAAGTGGCAAAGTGTTCCACACTAGCTGCCATTAGCTTAGAGGAAACGGGGTCTGTCAACACCCCCAAAAACAATACTTTACATTACCATATGAGAACATGCAAATGTTGCATATTAGAGCTCTTAAAAAAGGCCAGTTCTAAAGCTGTGCTAACTTGCTTCATCTAGTCTTGTAGATGTGGGTTGATTCACATTAAACAGATAGTAGCAACATAAAACCCAACAAAAACTAGAGTTTGTTCAGTCAGTAGTGACTTCAACATGTTTGCTGAAATATATAGCCACCAAATAGTAGCATTTGTTTTTCTTGTTGCAAGCAGTAGTGCGACCCATTTTAACAGCAGTAATGTCGTGTATGAACTGGCAGGATAAAGATGAGGCGGTGGTCAATAATAACCATGGCAGGTTTCAAGTAAACATGTACATTGATGACATGGACACAGAAACATGGAACCAATATCCTTTGTCAAAAAATTTCAGCAGCAATCTAATGATTCCCTGCAGATACATCATTTATGGGGCTTGGTACTGTATGTGACAAACACCTACTGTACGTGCACTCTAATTTGTGACAAAAGCATGTGCAAAAACAAATGATGAAACCTGATAACCACACTTATTCTGCCTTTGAAAGAAAATTGCATGTTCATGTAGGACCCACATAGGGTAAGCTACTGGAATAAAAATGAGCCATGTATTAGTTGCTTGGTTTCGAGAGCAGCAAAGCCTTTGATGCTTTGACATAGAATAAAAGAACAGAAATATGAGCTGATCTTACCTTTCTCACCCTCCGTTGATGGCAGCTGCTTCTTCGCTGAGTGATTTCTCTTCACTGTCTTCTCTGCAGTGTCTCCATCACCCTGTGTATCTCTCTGCAGGTGTCCAGAACACGGCTTGTCTTCAGGACCGTTAGCACACACCTCAGAGCATTTCAGTGCATTCATGGCCCAGGCTTCACTCCCCGGTATGTGACATCTTGTCTCAGGTCACCTTGATTCCCTTTTGAAAGACAGGCAGACACAATGAGAGAACATATCTGTTCAGTCGGGCCACTTGACTCAGACTACAACCTCAGTCAGGCGTAACAATTTGGGAACATTAATTGAGTTTGAAGCAGCATGAAAGACACAGCAAACAGTCGTTTGAATGTTTGCATTTCAAAAATCCTCCGCAGTGCCGGGAGCTGGAGTGAAGCCATGTTAGTGTTTGCAGAATACAACACCAGTTCCAGATTTTGTATTGTTTCTGTTCAGAGGTCCATCTCAGCTCAGGCAGACAGCAGAGCGCGTGTCTGTTTGTTTACAGAGCTTTAAGCCCACTTTCAGCCTCATGGATGCGTCCCTCCATCAACCGCCACTATCCTCAACTGCTGCCAACTTATCAATTTACACGATTTACAAAGAGCAGACCTTCTTACCTCCTGGACAAATATTAAACACATCTACTCTGTGGATTCAGTAGCTTACAGAGCCCCCACAAGGTGTCGATGTGAAAAATGAGCCTCTTACTCAGGTCCAGATGAGTCAAGTCTTTGCTGCATCGTGTATATGCTCCATATAGTACATCATCCCCTGAGGCCTGCACCATAGGGCCCACAAACATACATGTCTGTTGTCCTCAATAAGCTGTGCTTGGAGAAGTGCTCATATACTTATAGGACAATGATATCCTCATGTATAAAATGGTTCATACAAACAGAAAGTTTAAAAAAAGCTGCTTCTGTAGGTTAAGCTATTGTGATGTATTGCATTTTTGAGACTCTTTATCACAATAAAAACCTGTACTCTGACATTCACATAAGCTATATTTTTCAGTCTTAAAAAGAAATGTGCAGAGAATATTTCAAGTCATTGAGTTCAAGCATATAAGTACTGTAGGGACACAATTTTGATGCACTTCTCTCAACTGTTTTTCTGAGGCAAGCACTGGGCTTTTTTAAACACTATATCTATCAGCTATAACTGCAATGATTCATTAATGGACACAAAATATGTCAACTATGCTGATATATTCCGTAATTGTTTATAATTTTTCAGGCTGAATATTAAACTTTCCTGAGCCCAGATTGTCATCTGCGGTGATTTGCAGCTTCTCTTGGTCATATGTCATTGCAAAGTGAATGTCTTTTGGTTCTGGACTGCAGGTTGGACAAAACAAGCACTAACTTTGTACTCTATGATTTGTTTTTTCATTATGTGTTGGATTTGTTTGAATTTTCAACTATTATTTGGAAAACCAATGTCCAAGTTATTACACCTGCCCAAATATAATCAAATCTGAATCACACCCAACCACAAGTGGATAATTAGTTAACATTTTCCAGTGAACAGATAGAAAACTGGTGCACGGATGAATAATGTGTAAGATGGATTTGAGGTGAACCACTGTTTCACTCCTCAGAATCTTAATATATTAGCCATACTGAAGCTGAGTCCAGATCTGAATGATAAGTTACTTACAACAACAGTGACTGGACTGTGATTTTCAACTGACCAGGTTCTTGATATTATCTCAGCAAACGATAGGTTAGACTGGGCAGAATTCCCAGTTTCCACTCAGAACAGCTGTCCACATTATGGCAAATGCTGAAAACAGACTGACGTCCTGGTTGAAATTCTGTAGGCGGGCCATATTTGGGCAAATGGGTGGAGCTGCACAACAGGTCAGGAAAAAATAGGTAGACTAACACCAAATGTAAGCATACAGACTCAGTAAGACTTCATCAAACATCTTAACTACAACTACAGTTGAGTATTTGTCAGCAAAATATATGTTATATGAAATAAAAAGAAGCCCAACATGACACGTGATGGAGCTGTTGTACAGAGCAGTCAATCAGACATCAGATATCAAAGCCTTTTATTTCCATGAATATATTGACAGAAAAATGTACAAGTGGCCTAAATCCTCTATTAGAAGAGGACTGTGACCCTTGCTAGAGTTCATAGTGAATGACTACCTATGAGTCTAGAAAACATTTTGTCATATATTTAAAACTAGAACACCATCCATCACACTTTGAGATCTAAGTCCACTAAAATTAACTTCTTTCAGGCTTTGATGGTGGCGGTGGTCCAACACCAGCCAATCTGGCACCAAACACTAGACTCATGATGAATTGGGATGGTCTAATCTGCTAAACTAAGTTGCATCTATGACCAACAGCAACCCAAATGTGGCTGAGTCAAGATGACTCTTAGTCACTGACAAAATAAGCAAATCTGGAAGCCATATGTAGGTAAAAGCATTGCACCATTGCTTACAGTCTGGTTACAACAATTCAAAACTGATCCCCAAAACTTTCAACAAGCTATGTGTGCATTGACAAGGTTGATTTGAATGATGTCTTGCAGCACATTTTCACAAAACCCCTATCTGAAGGTCTTCACTTATCTCTCATAGGACATGAATTCTGACACAATGATGCGTGTTCTATTGCACAAATTCAAAAAAGATGCAGCTTTCCGGGATCTGACTTGCCTTTTCTCTGAAATGATACTGAAGACACTGCATTTACTCAGAGCATATCTTGACACACAGATTACATGTGGTGTGGTTACAAAAACAAAATGGGGTTGCACTGCATACTGTACATAAACATCAGCCGGGGCAAACAATAACAAACCCGCTCATTTACCTCTGAAACAAGACAACAGCCATTGTAAATCATAGTCTGTTAAAAGGCCAGAAGAGACCGAGCCTCCTCTGTGGAGCATCAGGAGGAACCTCTTTAATGAAGCCTTAACTGATGGGCCTGTCTTCAAAGCCCACCCAAAGATAGATAGGGTCCTCTCTGACCATTTATACCACTGTGACAACACCCACTGGTAATAGACAGACAACTCTGGTGCAGAGATGAGATTAACAACGGTGATGTTCAACTTGACATTTCATATTAGCTTATTAGTTTATCTGCTGTTTTTACAACTCAGAGAAGAATGCCCATTACCTGAAAGCATGACAGGAAACACGCAATGGCACCAGAGAGGAGTGAAATGAGGCTGTCCTCTAAAGAACAAGGTTATAGTCTGATGCTATCTGAGGCCTGAACGCTGAGCTGTACCTCTGTGTCAACACAATAAGATGTAAGACACGTGGCACTTGGAGCACCATCGAGATGAGCTGATAGCAGCTTCCATTTAACAGTTGTTCTCTTATCGATTCGGCCAAATGCTTGTGTATTATCTGCCCTTGTCTGTAATGACTCACAGATTAAAGAGGGACTGCAAAGGTAGACAGTCACTCTCCTCAGTTTGTTTATGGCTGCTCTTATGTCTTCTGCATTCTGGGATGTTAATCTTTATTACCTGGCCGTGTTTAAGTTATTGGTCGCAGGATTTGCTTGTATGATGTCACACTGAAGACACAGATTTTTGTCAGTGATGTAGTGGTGTGACATGCAAATATTCAGCTGTTTTTATGGGGTATAACACATTACAGTAACATGAAATGCGAATGCAATTTCTCGATGAAAATAGGAGGGTTTATAAAAGGTTCATCTTAACTGAACGCTTTGAAATAATTGGTTGTGGGAGACAATAAGATGGAAGCTTTGTTCTTTATTTTTCATTTCTCCTTAGACCCTTCCTGGGATTATAGAGAACCCGTATACAACAAAGGAAGAGGGAAACAAATTATTCCTTTCATACAGATAAAATTAAAATACCAGGATAAATAATCAAAGCGATACATAAATAGTTAATCATGTGCAAAACCAGAAACAATTTCTTTGCAAAGTTTTGTAAATTTGCGCTGTACAGTAATTTCTTTGGAATTAAATAGCTTGTCCATTTTATATACATTTGGTCCAAGCCTTATACAAACAGGCAAATATTTTTGCCTTTGCAAGTTAAAATAACTACATTCAAACAGGTAGTGATACTCATCACCAAGTTTTCCTGAAGTACAGATACAATAGTACATATACGGCTGACATATTCAACGCCATAAAACCTGCCCGCAGTCACTGGAATTTCACTGGCACCACATCTGAACTTCACCACATAACGCCAAACAGAATCATCTAGGCTGCAAAACTAACTTTCCAGCTGGAAATCATGCTTACAGTCAATATCCAATAATTTGAACAAAGGCTATTATTGAAGATTTCAGATATCCAATTCGGCCTCATAATATCCATTGTTCTCATCCCGACTGCAGCTTCGACATACCTGTCATTCACTACACCTGTACATCCCCAAGCTAATATGTAACAAAACATAGAAGACACAAGACAACCAAAATGAACAAAATGTATCAAAAAAGGAAGAAAACATGACAAAATAAGCAAGACAGTTCATAGAAATAAATAAAATACAAGGAAATGAGCAAAAATGATTAACCAAACAAAGAAAGAAAGTGTATTAAAAGTATTCAATTTGGAACACAGTATAGTTTTACTTATTAAGTGGCTGCGGGTTAGCTCAGGATGCTAGGTTCTGTTTTCTGAGAGAAATTCAACTTTAGTAACATAGGTACAAACCCTAGTTCCAGTGAAGTTGGGATGTAAAACGTAAATAAAAACAGTACAATGATTTGCAAATCCTTTTCACCCTATGTTCAATTGAATACACTGCAAAGACAAGATACTGTATTTAATGTTCATACTGATAAAGTTTATGGGTTTTTTTGCAAATATTCACTCATTTTGAATTTGATGCCTGAAAAACATTCCATAAGAGCTGGGAAAGGGTCATATTTACCACTGCGTTACATCACCTTTCCATTTAACACTCAATAGGCATTTAGGAACTGAGGACATGAACTGTTGAAGCTTTGGATGGAATTCTATCCCATTCTTGCTTGATGTCTCTATTGTCATATTTTGTACTTCATAATGAGCCACCCAGTGGGAGACAGGTGTGGACTGCAGACAGGTCAGTCTAGTACCCCCACTCTTTTACTACCAAGTCAAGCTGTTGTAACTTGTGCAGAATGTGTCTTGTCATTGTCTTACTGAAATAATCAGTGTCGTCCATGAAAAAGACATTGCTATGATGGCTGCACAGTTTACTTTTAGCATTAATAGTATCATTACAGATGTGCAAGTCACCCATGTCATGGACACCAACACCCCCCCCCCATATCATCACAGATGCTGGCTTTTGAACTTTGCAACTGTACGTTGAGAAATGTCTTAAACTGTTGGACTGTTTGCTGACACTGTTGTCCACAAAGTGGTGAACCTCGCTTGTGAACAGCTGAGGCTTCGGGAATGCTCCTTTTACAAACAATCATGACACTCACCTGTTTCCAATTAACCTGTGGAATGTTCCGAACATGTGTTTTCTGAACATTCCCCAACTTTCCCAGTCCGCCTTCGTTGGTCCTGTCCCAGCTCTTCTGGAACATGTTGCAGGCATCACATTCAAAATGAGTGAATAATTGTACAAAAACAATAAAGTTTATCAGCAGTAGATGATGGATGGATGGAGTTTTAACATTAAATACAGTATCTCACAAAAGTGAGTACACCCCCCCCCCCACACATTTCTGCAGATATTTACAGTAATTATATCTTTTCATGGGACAACACTGAAGAAATGACACTTTGACACAATGAAAAGTAGTCAGTGTTCAGCTTAT
>JAQQAE010006767.1:0-16402 GCA_029823295.1 Pseudamia nigra
GCAGAGGATAGGGTGAGATGGAGGCAGATGATTCGCTGTGGCGACACCTGAAGGAAACAGCCCAAAGGAAAAGAAGAGAAGATAGATGCGGCAGATGAAGGTACACAAGCCTAGAGTGCCCGTTAGCAGGCTGTCAGTATGACAAACACCCTATACTTGAAATTCTTTAATATACAAGTCGCTCTGATGTATTTGTCACTCCCCTAGCCAGACTATGCAAAAAAAAAAAACTGCAACTTGTAATCTGGAAAATACGGTAACAAATTTCAGCGCCGACTAGCCATGCCAACTGTCCCCAACTAGTGCTGACTGATGTGGACTCCAAGTTGTAAATTTTGGTTAAAATCAAGCAAAGAATCTTGTAGTGTGTCCATAGTTTAAGTGCTTCGTGCTCTATTGAAACCATTCAGTAACACAGTGACTCTGTAAAGCCTGACCATCATGTGAGAAAAATTATGATACAACCGTAATTAAGGATAGAAACAAACAGCCTTTATGCTCATATGAATTGGAAGACCTGCTGACTCTGGCTGGACACCAAAGCTGGAGAGCTGTCCTCATCTTACATGCAGTCGTGGAAAAAGCACCATGTCAGCTGTAGTTCTTATATCTAGTCTTTTGACTTAGGCAGAGAGGAAAAAGCTGCACACTGGGGATGTTTTCTGAATTCTGGAATATTTTGCTCATGTTAAAATGCTGTGATGGGGCCTTAAGCCAAAGCTGATCAACATTCCAGCAATAAAAATTAGCAAGTTAGAGAGTGTGTGCATGCACTAACAGTTATCTAGGGATTCAGGTTACCCTTCAAGCCTGGTCATTGATCTTTGAGAGTTATTATTAGATGTCAATGCAACAGTAACTGTCAAGCCTCAACAAACAGGGTTGAAGGGTGACCTGAAACCTTGAGTTATTGCTGAGGATCAGGGAGGTTATCATCTTAGGTCTCTCACTATCCACGTTTAACTCTCAGCTGATGGATGAGGGGTTTCTTGACCAGCCAATGGACAACAGAGCCATTGAGATGAATCTGGCAATAAAAGGGCTATAATTCCTCATTGGAATCACAAGAGGTCCATTCATTATTGCAAATGGCCTTTTTGTATGACTGCACTACAATTAAGAGACCTGGCTTCATATTTCATCATCAGGTCCTAAATGCTGGAGATTGAGAAGCAAAAGTAAAAGGAACAAAAGTAGATGGAAGACACTGACAGAGGAGAGTAGCCAAGAAAGCAAATCAACCAGGGTTAAGAATTGTAAAAAAAAAACAAGACAAGCTTTTAAAAAGCAGGGATGGTTGGTTGGCTACTTGGCTGGTTGACAGAGGACCTGAGTGTAGACATCTCAGTAGACTGCTCTTGAATGGCTGTCTGTCAGAATAACAATAGCTGCCCTCTGTTCCACTTTTTAAATGAGCTCATTATGGTGCAGACCATTACATAGTGGGCTGTGTTTGGGGCAAGAGGAGATGTCATTAGACCGGTCAGGTGGGAAAGAGAAACAGACGTGGAAGGATAGCGAGAGTCTCAACAGAACGAAGAGACGGAAAGAAGAAGAAAGGGCTTAAACGTCTTACAAAGGGAGTGGAAAATGAGAATAAGAACAGCACCAGTTATAACGAGGAAAAATGAAGAGTTTAATAAATAAGTATACTTTGTGACTTTGGATACGTGGATGTCAACATTACTGCTTCAACAATTCAGTAGTAAACTGGATAATTGTGATGTTTAATGTGCTAATTATTTGAAAACTCCACAGATGAATGTGACTGTATCCTTAACCCTTATGCCCTGCAGGTGGAAATTTGTGTAGGTGAAGGTGCATTTATTGAGATAAACAAACAGGCAGGACGAAGTGGCATTAAAATTATAGTAATTATGAAAAGGAAAAAGCAAAATAACAAAGTAATCAGGAAAAAGGAGCAACGTAAGAAGCAGAAGGTTCAGAATAGTATGGAAAAATGAGTAATGGTGAACAACATCAGAAGAAAAATGAACAAAAATAAACAAAAATGGAAGACAGCGTGTGCAAAATTGGAAGGAAAATGAATAAAATAAGAAGCAAAATGAACAAACCAATCAAGAACGTGAACCAAATTAGACGCAAAGGGAAGAAAAATGACTAAAACAATCAAAAAGTGAACGAAATCTGAAAGAAATTGAACAAAATAAGAAGCAAAATGACCATAAAAATGCATTCCAATGAACTGGAACTATTGTAAAGGTTGTTTGGATGTACATGTAGCATGAGGCTGAAAATGTCATATCCCCAGTTTTTTAATAATGCATGCATTAAAGTACATGTAGTAATCTGTAATGTATCTTGCACCAAATCCAACCATTTTATACTAATAATTATGAAATGCTGTTCCATAATTACTGTCAGCCTTGTACTTTTTGGTCCACGAAAAAATGCAGATAAATGTAGCTAAATTGTAGCCTTTTCCATCTGTGCTGTATCTGCTGAATCATTGTCAGTGTTTTATTCCATTGTGATTAAACTGCTTTTACACATCAGTTTGGTTTTATTATTATTATTTCTCTCAGTTATTGATATTGCTATTGCTTGCTTTAACTTGTTATTGATTGTTTTCATCCCTGACATGCTTGGTTAAGTGCTCCAGGGTTTTTTCTTTGCAAGCAAAATAAAAAGCAGATATAAAACAAAGCTATTACTTTTCAGATTTAATTTGGCTAAAGCTCAAACATACAGCACTCGTTTCACAGACAATGACATTTCCGCAGGTACTGTAAAAAGGTTTTGGAGTACTTAACAGACTTTTGCTCTGAGTGCTTGTCCTAGTGCCATCGACAACAATAAGGCCTGTTGCACTCAATTTTAAATTCGTATTAGCCTCAGTGCAGAGAGTAGAGTAACGTTGGGTCTCCTTTATGCAAGACTTTCATGGTTGGAGGACATTTCTTTAACTTTTCAACCTCAAAGCATATATTTGTATTCTTAAAAAAAAAAGAAAGAAACAACTTTACTGAATTTTAGGAGATCAAGGCTTGCGAATATGTGCCCAGGGCTCTTTGCCTCTGGGGTCTTTCCACAGCTCGCATGAAGACAGGAAAAGAGGGAGGAAGTAGAAACATGCTCCTGAACCACAGTGACGCCACGTAGACGGAACAATATGCAAACACACAGACCTTTATGGGCGATAAGACAGTGAGCCAACTCAATGTGAGGTTGTCAGATGCTCCATCCCATTGTCTGGCCCCTTTGATTTTCATCCATTTTCACTATCTCACAAATATAAAACATGCCCAAATCAATTATGAGCCAGCCAAATGTCACATATGAGTGCAATGCTTAAAACCACTTGGCTTACGGCTGTTTTGGCTTGTAATGGGCTGATAATGAGTCTGTGGATGTTTGACATTCATTTGCTGCTGTTTACCAAAGGATTTTAAACAGTAATAGTGGAAATAAATAGAAATAATTGTTCATGATAGTGGTTGCAAAAGGACAAAGATATCACAGATGATGATGATGAAGGAGGTACAGATAACAATTCTAACACAGCAGCATAAAATTCAACTGTCAACCAGTAACTATTCAGATTCCCCAATAGAATAGTAGGGTAAAGTAAAAAATAAAATTTAGGAATGAGCTTCAAACACTGTAGATCGCTCCAAATGGACACCCTGAGTTAATTCACACATTTTTAAAGGAATCTGAATTCATTTAAGCAAGAATCTATATTAGAATTCCTCACAAATGTAGATGAGATGGATCTCAAAGGTTACACACTGTAAAAATCCATCTTTATTAGGTTTTGAGGCTCATATACACTCTCCAGCGTAAAATACTTCATGATTTTAACACCATCAAATGGTGATTGTAGCTACCAGCGTCCGTTAAGTGACCCTGTCCTGGGCAGTGGCTATCAGGTCTGCCGGGGGACGGTGCTCCACAACCTGGTAAGACGTGGACGGCCCGAAGGGGCAACACCAGCCCTCTGGCAGTGGTCTTGAGAATGCCTTTTGCTTGGATGTGTCCTTCATGCGGGTTACGTGTCCTAGTAGCCACAGCATTCTTCTACTGATGGTGGCGATGAGTGGAGTGATGCCGCCAGCCTCTCAACATGAAGTCAGACCAGTGGCTGCCAAGGATGTTGTGGAGGCATGTTCTTTGGTAAGCATCAAGGCAGTGTTTAGAATAGTCCGACACGTCCTAAAATACCTTCTAAAAAAACAAGTCATTTTGACTTTAGGTAATTTGTGACATTACAATTCATAGCTGATAACCGTCAGGCTAAAATGCATTAGTCTTCTGCCACAAGTCAGTAGACTAAAACATCACAAGTTACAACCAATCACAGTCAAGCTATAATCAGCCCCGCCCCCATGAACCACTGGTCAGTATTTATGACAATCTCAAGCTGTCATGAAGCCTATATCCACGGAAGTACAAATACTGTGAATAATGTTCCAGACATTATACTTTACTTGAGTATTGATGTGTTTAATGACTGTGTACTTATACATTTCGTACATTTTCAAAAACAGGAGTGTTGTTTTCAGTGCATCCAAAGGGAATTCTTAAATTGTTTATAATTTGCATCATAGCACAGCCTCCCTACAGGTCCATGATCACTTCCTTGTCACATACTTCTGCTCGGTCATGAATAAAAGAATGGAACTAACAAATAAATGAACAAATACTGTTTTTCACTTTAGTCATAGCATTTGATTGTTTTGGCGACTGCACCTTCGACACACATTAAATGGTACTGAGATTTTTTTTCTTGTGACTGACTGATAATTACCGTCTTTTCTCTTAGCTGTTTCCTGCCACAATACAGATTTGTACAGTCGTTGTAGTAGCACTGATAGGGATTTTGACTCACATAACAACTGATGGTGTAAAGCACATTAAGAAATCAAGAAATGGCACAAATAAACTGTTGACAAGGCAAACCGGTAAAGAACTACGTAGTTTGGGTGACTATCTCATGAATCTGATGAGAAACTGTCATGTGTGTAAGATTGTCATCAAAGCTACTTTGCTTCAGACAATCTGGGTTATTTAACACTTTGCTAAATAATTCCATATGCCTTCTTTTACTGTTTGAATGTCTTCATTATCCAGTCCTTTGCCTGTTTTTGCCAAGCAATATCCAATGTGTTTTAATGCCAAACTCTAGCAGTCTGAAAAGTCTGAAAATCTGTAGCATTGTCTCAGCATCTTTTACACTGGTCTACATATTAGAATGTCTGCTGGATGCTTCAGAAAATGGGCGCTCTAGGCCAGGGATCAACAGTTTTAATTATTTAAAGAGGAATTTTGGCCAAAAGGAAAAAAAAATCTGCCTGTAACCGCAAATATACTCAAGGGATTTAATAATGCACCACTCTATTTTGGCCCAATTTGGGAATAGCTTTTCTCATTTATTAAAACTACTTGCTCAAATGCATGTACTGTACGGTTGCCTTCATGATCATTTTCAACATGTCAGGCTTCCCGCGTCTGAAAACCTGGAAAGTCCTTAACCAATTTTCCAGTCAGTGGAAAACATATGGAAAAGCAGAAAAATAGTCAAATGTCCTGGGAACGCTTCAGCTGCCCTGTAAAATAATTTTTTCTTCCCCATTTTTTTCTCTGCTTTGTGAAGTGAACGCCACCAGGTTAAAATGTATGTGCATCCATCTCTGTTATCATGCCCCATGTGGCACTACCAGCCAATCAAAGTTGATAAATTTGGCAATTTTGGTAAGGACTTATTGTTATCCAATGAAGCACCTAGAGACAGCTTTGGAGAAAATGACATCTGCAAGAATGCCATGACTGGGGCAACCTAACCCTAACCCACTGGAGGCAGGGCGGACCACCAGACGAGATGTCAGAGCAGTAAATGTCCATCACTCCACAACAGTGCGCTAACACCAGTGTTATTTTATCCTGAGGAACAACAGCAGACCAACCACGACCCGGTGGACCACTTTAACAATCAGAACCCAGGAGCCATATCTCCACCTCTTGCACCTCAGGTTCTGTCCCACCACCGTTCTAGCAGCAGAGACTACTGACACAGATTAAAGACCAGTACATGTAAAGACATAAACACTATACTTTGCGAAAATAATGTAGTGTCACTTCAACAATGTATGGTGTTACAGCAAATTTCTTAATATTTTTGGGCCGTTTTTGCTTGTCTTGTAACAAATTCAGTTAGGATATTCAACAAAAAAGGTAATGAGGAACAATAAATGAGTGGCCATTACATCCAACTCAAACTACACCTGTGATTTCACAAATAAATGCAGTGGTGTGTTACTAAACCCCTTGAGTCCACTTACACTTCCTGTGCATCTCTCTTGGTCAGGTGACTTGGAGCTACAAACCATTCACCCGGCCTGTCAGCAGGTTTATGATGATTAACCATATACCTAAAACCTACAACCCAGTGAAAAGACTCGGACACAGAGTATAATCAAACAGTTTCCTTGCAAAGGGAAGAAGATGGGAGCTCGGAATCCCTCGGTCTCTCTGTGAAGCTTCCTCCTTCGCTCAGATGTTTTATTAAAACACAAAAAGGGCGTAATCACACATCACATGTTACAGTATGTCATGAATTATTCAACATTTGAGCTATGCAGATTCTATCTAGACACATTAAGCAGATACACATCACATGGGTCCACATCTGCAAGGACAGACTACGATGGTTGAGACAAAACAATGTATGTGTGAAAAGATCAATTTTCAGTGGAAAAGTACAGCATCAGAGCAGAGGCACAAGAGAGAAAAAGAAGCATTCAACATGTAAAGGCACGTGAAACTTAATACATGTTCATTGAGGAAAATGATAACAAATGTATTCTTAACTCTAACACGGCCCACATTTTCATTCATTGCTGATGTTATCGCTAACACCCATGTCTATCATGTGCTTATAATGTGCTGAGCTACACTGTCAAACCATGGGTCCAGACTGATAAGAGTCATTTAATCTATGCGGTGATAAAATCTCTACGAAGGCTTGTAATTAGTGTATGTTCAGTGAAGCAGATGGCTTTTCTAACTGGTTCTTTCCAGTCTGCTTCTGCCAAATTACTACAGAAAAACTAAGAGCATTTACTTCCATTCACTTGCTGAATTTTATTTAAAGAAAATGTCTAAATCTTTATGCTACAGGCAAAAACAGGCAAAAACATGAGTTGTTTTATATATCATAGTCTAATAAGATTTTGAGATATCTAATGGATATTTATTCAGTGAGCTATCAAAAGTTGGACTCCTGAAAACAATAAAAGCAGCAAAAGTAACTTCATGGATGCAGACAAATGATGCACTTAAATGACAATTTAGCTTGTGGTCCCTCAGGCCACAACTCCAGCCTGCTCCCCAAACATCTGCTGCACCCCCACTGCTCCGCAGATCAAGATCTATGGGTTCTCAAAGGCAGTGCTGTTAGAATGACATGACATTATTGTCCACAGGGGTGGAAGCGGCTGTGCTGCAAGTGCACAGTTTGTACCTACAGAGTCTCCATCCAGAAGCCGTGCATATCGACCGAGGTATTTCAAACATCAGCCAGGGGGATCTGGTTATAATTGTTGGGTTTAAGAAAGTTCAGAAACTGAAGCTGTAGCAGACATGTTGATGACAAAGATGAACTTATGCCCAAAAAATGAGCTGTGTCGTCTGGAGATACTTCAGGTTTAAAAAGGTCGGACGCCCATCAAATGCTATTGAGCTAAAGCTAAAAACATGAGCAATTTGCTGCATCGCCTTACGCACAAACTTCTCTGAAGTACCAAGAACAGATGAAAGTAAGATAGACATGGTTCTGCTGAGTGCTGTGGAGAACGGCGGATTTAAGATTAGATAAGATCAAGAGGTAAAATATTTTAACACAGTTCTTTATTTGAGCAAGCTGTGTCTTCACTGTTGTCCACAGCCAAAATGAGCATTATTTAAACAGAGTCTGCCTTCAGTCAGCAGTACAGTATACATATTTAAGATCTGAAGAGAAATTGTTACAGTTCATTGCCATATACAAAATAATCTGGATTGTTTTTTATATAATTGTGACAATTATTTCTCACCACTACAAAGGCAACTGGGTGAAATTAACACAGGAAACTTATTTTCTCAGGGTCAACCCGAGTATATTCCCAGTCCCCATATTCATTGTTACCTGTGTCCCCAGTTAACAAAATAGAAATAGTATAAGTGAACATTCACATTGGGTAAAATACTGTAGATATTTCCTCAGTTCATCATTTTTTTTTTCCATTCTCAAATATCTCACCCTTATTGCATCTTCTTCTGTTATGAGTTCAGTGCAGAGGTTATGCTGTGGCCGTTTATTTTGATGTACCTTTGTCGAATATCTCAGGAGAGTCGTGGTAGAATAAAGCTCACAGAATAAAAAATAGTACAGTTAATTGCAATTCTTTTCAATCATTAAATGAGCAATGATATTGCTGTTTCAGTGTAATACTTATGAATTGTGTGATATGTTTCTTTAATGAACATTCTGTGCAAAAACCGAGTAACGTCCACTTATTAAAGGTGCACAAAGTTTCAATAGTTTGAATCCAGATGATCCCATCTACGTGTTTCAATGTGCAGTATTTGTATTGGTTTACATCCAGTGCCTGTGCGTGTCTCGGGTCCACTGAGACCACCCTCTGAACCCTCTGAACCCTCTGAACCCTCTGAAGACGAGAGCTGCGAGGGTTACAGATGTACACACTAGCTTGTTGCTTTTTAAACTGGCCTGTTTTCCAAAGAGAGGGAGTAATGTTTGGGACAGTGTTTCTTTAAAGGGCCCATGATGTACAGATTTACTGCTGTGGGACCAACAGAGCTTCCAGTGCTCTTCGATGCGCAGTGTAAGCTGCCACAAACTGTGACAGGCTATGATCATATTTGTGGATGAGGACAAAATTCATAGCACAGTATTGATCCATTAGCTTACGTACTAGATGACATGGAACCGTTTTCTTTATAGAGTTCTTCATCCAAGGACTTTGAGGTTTTTTACTTTCATCTTGGAGGATGGTGGGCTTCGTGTCTCAGTTTCTCTTTTTACGACCACACTTTACGTTGTAGTCTCTTCCTCCATTCCATCAACTATTCATCATTTCTTGTATTTATTTTTGCACTCATGACAACATAATTATGAATGGTTTGTCTTGCCTATTTTCATTTGTTTATAACAACATTGATGGAGAGCTGTAATAGTACAATCCAGAACTGTTTTGTAGTCTTTAAATAACCACTTACAGAGCTCATTTTACACACTATTAGCTGCTTTTGTACATTCTGTGTCTTTATGTTTACAGTGCTCAATTACAAACTATTATAACCTTATTGCATTTTAATGCTCCAGGCGTCAGCAAACACACGCTGTATCCTATAGTATCCTAAAGTGGTCTGACCGGTACCTTAGAACTTGGGTAAATGGGCTGAATTGCTTTGTATAAAAGCAAAAACAAATATAGTCCAGTCTGGAGCATTTTTGTTAAAAATATTTTACCATAAATTACATTTGTCAGTAAATTATGGCTCTGTTCTGGGACATCCCCGTAGAAAGTGTAAGTCTTGCATATCATGTGACACTGAAATGCATCCACAAAACTAACTGATATTTTATTATTCTGCGACAAGCTGCAACTTTCTTTATTTGTAGAATTGTCTTTTAAACTAGCATCATATGTGTAAATGATGGCATGATTCAAACGGAACCAAAGTTTACAGTATTCCAGGGTATGGGACATAACTTTAGAAAAGAAATTAGACTGAAGTCAATGGCAGAGACAGGAGGGGACTGCAGGCTCTGGATCTGAACAGAGCAGGCAACAGTGACAAGAATATGACATTGATTAAGCCACAAAATGCAAGATCATCTCTCATGCTTCGCAAATCGAGCCTGAGTTACAAGGCATCATCTCTGGCCACAAACACCTGCAAATGCCTGGGCTTGCACAACTGCAGATCCGGTCTGAAATCACACAGTGTACGCAGGACTTTATTGCCATGCTTGATCCAGACTCCTCCCAGAATGCAACACGCCGCACTGTATTTATAATTACCAAGAAGGAACTTTGCCCTGAATGAAAAACTGTTAAAAATGAAAACTGTATAAACTCCAGAGGCAGTCAAAGGACATGTTTTGAAGTGCTGTCATGCCTTTCAGTGAGTTTCCCAAGGAGTGCTAATCATACTATGTCATTTCAAAATGCTTCATATGCAAGACAAAACCAGTGCACCATACGAAATATGCCAACAGTATGATTCACAGATATTGATCCTGACTGTGTGAAAGTGGCAGAAAAGGCTTCCTGTTGTTTGCCTGAGTGTGAGGTCGGCGACGTAGCAGCGGGATGTTTCCCTTCATCGACACCTCTCTCCACATCTTTTCATAATAACATGCAAATTATCTGTTTAATGGTGAACAACAGGTCCAATCTTACGGTTCATATTCAAAGATGATCATAAACAAGTCTCAAGGAGAAGTGTTCATGAACATAAATACTTGAGTAAGGGTAAAAAAAAAGTATCCTACACAAAACTACTCAAGTAGTGAGTAGCTTCATGACATGGAATTTGTTACAGCATCACACATGGTTGCCCATAAAGTTGGAATATTTTGTTTTTGGGCAATAGTATATACTATGTTCAAACTGGTATGTTTGTAATTTTTGTTTATTTCCTTGATTATTTTTGTTCATTTGGATTCTTATTGTGTTGATTTTTGCTCAAAAGAGTCGGTTATTTTGTCATTTTTTTATTCCTACATTATTGTTGAAGTTTTTTAAACCACTGTTGTCGCATGATTATTTTTGCACATTTGATTGTTTAAATTTTCATTTCAGTTTTTTTTTTTTTTTTACTCCTACTCACTGAGCTCTGGTCAAATGTAACTAAGTAAAAGTAAAAAGTACACATTTACTCACATCCAAGGACATGCATGATGATTATACTCACACATTACCAACGTTCTCTGTAAAATCTTTGTAAATGAATGTTGTGATGCAACTGTATGCTAAATGTTTTGTGGAGATTTTTTGTGTCCCCATAATTGTGCTCCAGGTTTGGAGGTTGCTGCAAAGGTGAATATATACAAAAGTGGTAGCATGCTCTTAAAAGTTCGATTCTCAGTCCGTAGGTCGATGCGGTTTGGTTCTCTCAGCCCTGTTCCCTCTCTAGATGTTCCACCTGTTCTGTTGGCATCTTGGTCCTAATTTTGCTTCATCACTTTCCACGTGTTCTGTCTCGCAGCTGCGTCACATCGGCTGCTTTATCAGCTCCTCTTCAAACAGCTGTATCCAATACAGGCTACTTTGGGAGAAAGTACACAAACCATGCCCACATCCTCCAAAATATCACTCATATCAGTGAAACCCCAGTTGAAAACCACGCCTACGGAAAATCAATCGTAACAACATTACAGCATTGATGTTCAATCACGACATATCTCAGGATGGTCACATGTTCAGAATATGACAGAATACAGAAATATTTCCCAGAACACCTCTTAATTGTCCTGGTTGATTGGATAGCAATGCGTCCTGGGGTTGCTCAGATCTTACATTGGAACTGTCCTCATATGATTGGCTTTCACTGGATGTGTCCAGATGGACGTTAATGCACAATCTGAAAAAGGTTTATGTGAACATCATCCAAGTACTCGTTTTGTCTACTCGTCAGTGTAACTACTCAAAATCCTAAGTGTAACTTTAGAAATATTCAAGTTAAAACTGTCAGCAAACTATTTGTGTCTCCGTTTTTGTCTACGTTTGTCTCCTACTGCCCTTATCTTTCTTTCACCTTCATTCTGTCCATGTCGCTTTCTTTTGTTGCTGCTTTCATCCATATACTCCTTGACTGTGTTCTTTAATTTCCTGTGCATGAAAGATTCATCTACTGGCTTTAATAATTAATACAGAGGTACAGTTGAAGAATGCAGTGGGCACCCCTGACTAGTGTAGCGAGGATTTAAAAGACAAGTCAAAGTAATATTCCTGCTGATCTGTCCTCACATACCTCCATCCATACTCATCTACTAGTCTTTTCTTTCCTCCTTTTTTTGTTTCTAGATTGCTCTCCCAAAGCATCCTGGGTAAGACCTTTGCAAAAAGACAAGTACAGTGTTAGGACATCTTTTTTACACTGTACCTTAATTTTGCCATTCTGTGCTCTTACGCTTAATAAAGAAGGAGTGGGTGGATTTGTAAATGAATTCCATTCCACTATCGCTTTGTGATCACATTACATTTGTGTCACTCTCAACAGATAAGAAAAAAAGGGGACTGATTAAAACATTCCCACTTATTCTACTTAAACTCTAATATGGACAGGCAGCTTCAGTTTTTAAATTTTAGCCACATATTGTATGTTCTACTACATTTATCATATTCTTTTAACTTTTTTCCCGCTGGCATTTCATGAAAACTTTGCGAGCCACCGCCAGCATTTTGATGATTTTTACTCATCTTCCAAGACCCATAGAAAATGTTTCTTTGCGAGTAGAAAGACAATGAATACATCAAAACAAAGAACGGATGTTCAGCTTTTAGTCGCACAGACCTATGTTATTCAAGCTTCAATAGTTCTTTTTATATGCACATTTGAAGATTGGTCATTTTCAGAAAGAGAATTTCAAACAAAAAAAACTGAGAAAAATGCATTTTCAAAGACGTCAAAGACATTCGTTCAATTTCATGAGCCATACAACTTACTTACGGCTGTTTCCCTTGGTCTCTCTCATGATGTCATACGTTTCTTCTGGAGCTTTACCGCAGCTTTACAGCTCATGCTTCTCCATCGTAGACGCTTAGACTGACATACGTCGCATCCCCTCCTTCCAATTAGTCAGATCTTCTTCTTTGCTTCTTTTTTTCACCTTTTTCACTGAAGTTTTTCAAAAGATGTGCAAAGATACCCCTATCAAAACTGTAAAAACACATATTGCTGGAGAAAATTGTCATTGGTGGGGAAGCGTTGTCTCGTTATTGATGTTCTTGCTCGTAAATGGCAGGGAAAGAGTTATTTAACCTTTGAGGACAAGGCAGTGAAAGAGGTGAAAATTGTTCTAGGTCTGCTCACGTTGAGTTACAGACTCGGAGACTCTTCAGCAGCTCTGAACAGACTGTCAGAGATGTAGTTTTGATGATGATGCCACATCCCGGATTTTGTCTTGATAATTACGTGTTTTTGGAGGCTTCGATCTCAGCATTTTTACAGCCAACAGCTGCTTTCTTGACTTCTAAAGTTATCTTTAAAACTGACAAACATTCTATGTTTTAATGGTGGCAGAATTAGGTCAGAATAGGAAAATTGCCCGTCACTCACCAATGCAATTTTTTTCCAAGTTAGGGCCCATGGGTCAAAAACAGGAGGAGTGGGGATTATGCTGTATATATAGTTTGTTTAGACTGTCGCTCCATGCCTGTTTCCCTGATGTTCATGGATTAGGTTTTGTTTTTTCCTAAGTCTTACTTCCTGGCAAACACTGATCTTCAACTTTCTTTTAAGTTTTAGTTCCTGTCAATAAAGTCCTTTGTTTTTCTTCTTGTAAAATCACAGTGAAATCAGCAAACTTAGGGCAACTGAGGAAACGCTCTCCTGACGTTGTAATCAGGAAACACGGGAAGTAATGTTAAAGAAGGCAAAACTATTTAAAGTACAGTAAAGTCGATCCTAAAAAAATCACTAAAAAAAGTTAAAAGAAAGACCATGAGCAAATAAAATTTGAATAAATAAATATATAATACACAAGTGTAATGATCCACAACACTCATGGTCCCCAGTTTATGTTCCCCAGTATCCATGCTCTCCAATACTATTGCTATTTTTTTTTATCCCTAAACCCCTAATAGAGGAGTAGGGGACATAGCATCAATTCTACTTAATGATGGTTTTATATTTTACAATACATGTATATTCAAATACTAACGCTGTCACCATTTGCTCCCAGTTCTACTTAAGATCCACTACAATCCAGTGCAATCTTAACTAACAAAAAAGAAAAATAAAAAAATACAACACTGGAAGCCATTAGAGAGAAACAGGAGGAGGGGTCAAATTATTTACAAACAGTAAGTAATAATTCCTGCTCATTATACCCTTACAGTAATTATTTCACATATCGTCACTCTAATTGCTCTCTCCAAGGGTTTGACGAGTTCTCTGTTGATTTTCTTGAGGTAATATACAGCACAGTCAAACTAATAAGGGTAAAACTGATGTATATTGTCATTATATTTCCCTCACTGTGTATCAGCTTCAAATTTCATCCTGCACCTCGAGTACAGTCCTGATTGGTGTTTTCCAGACGCTCTCCCGCTCCGCGCCACAGCGCAATACATCATCATTAAAATAAAACGCATGGCGAGACTGTAATGTCTCACTGTACAGTATGTAAACCATGCATCATATAAGCGCGGCGTATTATACAATAAGCCTATATCAGAGGGGCTGTCGGTGAGAATGTGCTCCAGATATGCAAAGGGTAAAGCTGTTCTGAAATGCATTTGACGCGCTACATGCCCCATGATCATCCCATCAACTTTGCTCAATGTTGCGAAAGAGGGAGAGAGAAATATAATAAAGTGATTTCATTGACATGCAATATGGGATTTATGGAAAAAGTGAACGTTCACTCATCTTCATTAGATCTGGGGGTAGATGGTGGAGTAACACAGACCTCTATTTATAACTATCACAAAGAGGGTACGGGAACGAAATCCTTCTGTGACACTCCAGCATTAAGATTTGTCATGCCTCTAAGCCATTTATTGCACACAAAAAGTGACACAGACTCAAAAACATCTTTCAAGGTTTTGTTGCAGCCTATGGTATGAAAGCGAGGAGGAGATGACACACCATCCCGGCAACTGCCAGCCATTTTCTGTTGATGAGATGTTTCATGCTTCTTTAAGCACAGATTGCAAAATAAGAGTCACGTTGTGTCCTCCAGTGCTGAGGGAAACGATTGTGGCCTTGCAGGCGAGGCTGCCTCAGAGTATGGAATAAATGTGCCAGTGAAGCAGCCACATTAAGATGCTACGGACCGGGCCGTGCACTTATTCTGCGTTGATAATGCCCTTTGGTGTAGTAGACTTGCAAAGAACTTACCACAGTGACAGCGCACCATGACAGGCAGTTGCAATACTCAGGGTATGATAAATCTCTTCTCTACTTGTGTCGAGAAAAGACCTTGTAACTTAATTTTTACTGCCATTTATCACTGCGATATGATTTGATAAAATCAGTAATATGCCAAGAAGCCGTTCGGCTACATCGAACTTGTCCAGTAATATGGAAATACTGGAATACGCTCAACTGAGATTTGTGTCTGTCAAATTGATAATGCATCAATTTGTGCCCTTGATGCAGACATTTGTGAAGGAAACAAAAAATGAACAAAATAACCAAGAAAATGAAAGGGAAAAAAATCTACAACATGAACAAAGAATGAGGAAAAAATCCAGAATATCATTTTAAAAATTCACAAAATGAACATAAATAAACAAATCTAAATGAAATGAAGAAATTGAACAAAATAAAAGGGACAAAAATTAACACAAATGTATTAAATATTCAAGAAAGTCACGAAAAGAATTAACAAACTTAAACAGAATACACAGACAAATAGGCAAAATAACCCACAAAGTCAACAGAAAGTAACAAATATGAACATCTAATTAGTAAACTGAGCAAAACAACCCAATAAATGAACAATAATGCACAAAATAACAAGAAAAAAGGTTTAAAATAATCAGGAAAATTAAGTAACATTGAACTAAATAATGAGAAAAAACAAACTAAGCCAATAATTAGAAAGATGAACACATTTTCCACAAAATGAGCAAAAATATGCAAAAGAGCCAAAAGAATTAACTAAAAACAAAATAATGAAGAAAATTTAAAAAATAGCAAAAGTGAGCATCAATGTGCGGTATTTTCTAAACAAAATTAACACAGAAGCAACAAAAATGAAACATTGAACAAAAAAAGAAAAATAATAATGCAAAATTAAAAAAAAATCAATCAAATCATGAAAAGACAAAAAACAGTGTTATTCATAAAGATAACTAAAGAACTGACCAAAACGGAACAAATAATGAACAAAATGATGAAACCGAATAAAATTATCAAAGCAACAGACAAAAAAAATTCAGTCAATAAAAATGATCCAAAAAGAGCAACAAATATGTCAATATTTATAAAACAGCTATTTGCAGAGAACCTCACACAGCATCTACATTCTCAAGCTGCTGATTAAATACATATAATATATAGAAATGCCCCCAATCCACCTGAAATCTACACCTACGCAACCAGCCACCTTCATTTCTAAACACACCTTTAATCGTTGGTGGCTGATTTGTTTTCTGATTGGTCTGTATTGATTGACATGAGGCCAGTAGACTTACCCGTG
>JAQQAE010006768.1:0-16402 GCA_029823295.1 Pseudamia nigra
CTCTCGCAGATGCCGTCTAATGGTTATGGGACTGCAGGTGGCACCAGTGACAAGCTTAATTTGGGCCAAGGATCGTCCCGTGTCTTGACAGACAGCTAATTGGTTCTTCCGGCTCATGGCCGGTGAAATTTTTGGGTCTACCACTTGACTTTTTTTTTTTTTTTTTCCCATAACCCTCAGGATCTTTTAAGAAGTTTAAAATGACTGTCTTACTGCATTCAACCCTAGCAACAATGACACGCTGCGAGAGGTCTTGCTGATGCAGCTCAACAATCTGAACGTGTTCAAAGAGAGAAAGCTTTTTTGCCTTTGCCATCAGGACGTCATGACAGTGTGGACGCCTGACACAAAATGACACTGAATCCACATTTTTGCAAAGATTTGGGCTTTTAAAGGCTGTGGTCTTAGGCTGTTCATCAGCTGATCAGAAGTTTATTTCAGTTTAATGGCTGTTTGCAATGAATTGCTTACTCAGTTTATTTTATTTTTTTTTTGGGGGGGTCTTAAGCCAAAATGCTAAACTATATTGCAAGTCAAAAGGTGCCTCAGGCAGGACTCATTGAATAGCATATGAGGCTTGGGGTTTAGATTCTTGGCTGATTTCTGTTTTTTGTTTTTTTTTTTTCTCGATCATAGGAGAGAAGAGGGACATGATTCCGCTTAATGACCTTGGCCCTGGTTAGTACATGTATTATCTCAGTTTTTGTGGATAAACTGATGGTCATGTGTTTTGAGGTGACTTTTGGTCTAATTTTTCCTGTCATTGTTGATCATCTTTCAGAAGCCTATTCTACACTGGACCAGAGAGAGAGGAGACACACTCTGGAAGACACCACAGACACTTTACCGGTACTTCATGCTCCTCCACTGAGAAACATCCAAGCAGTGAATTGCTGACTAAACCACACTAATCCCTAATCTCTGCACAACTCCTTTTAACACTGCTTTTCCTTTAAAATCACAGTTACTGATTCTGTCTCTTGTCACACTCACGGCCTCTTCCTCTTCTCTCTTTTTTTTTTCCTGGTTGTCTCTCAGCGAGGGGTGTATGGGGGCAGAAAGGGCTCCCTGCCCCTGTTGGACTCCTACGATGGTTAGCCCTCCCCCCTCCCCTCTACCCCCCTCTGCATGTAACAGCATGGTATGTCCAACTGACCTCTTGTCCTGCATGGACTTGGAGTTCTTTTCCTTCGTCTCTAATAACATCAGACCCTCATGAAACCTTTTTATGTCTCTGGTATTTTAAATACTGGGTTAGGTCTGCTGTGCTGGTATTAAGCTCTGTGACGTGTACATGTTGGTATAGTATGCTGCTAGGTGCTCCATGTGCCCTGGGTGTCAGTCTAGAGATTGACTTCAGGCTGAGAGTAAAGATGTGACCCTTTTTTAAAATGACTGTTTCTGCTGCAATGTTGTCACACCAGCCCTGTCCCTGCTTTAGAGACTTGCAGTCAGTTTCACATGAGGGCTCCCTCTTGTGGTCATGTAGGGTATTACAGCAACATTAGGCGTCCCAGAGGTTCAAGTAAAGCTGGTTTAATATGACCTTTTGCAAACAATCAGCATCAACTCAGATGGTGACCAGTGTTTTGATAGTTGACTTTTCAAATGCACATATTGACTTTGAGGGAATGTAAAGTATAAAAATGCAATATTTGCTTAATCTTACAACGGCTTTGATATTCACTTTCAGTTGTATTAATAAATTGCTTTTACTTTGATGCTCATTTCACAAGATATGTTTAACATTGTCCATTTTTCAGAGGCTAATTCATTAATCATTCTTTTGGAGCTCCAAACTATGATTAAATATGTCAGCCTTTAAATTCCCATAATAGATGATCTCAATATTTTTATGTAAACACAATCAGATTTTTCTTTATCTACTTTGGCCTTAAAGTCAAAATTGTGTTTTAAGTGTGTTTAAAAGTTTGACAGTACCACCACCTGGTTTCAGGAAGTGGAATGTTATGAATTATGTTACTTATGAAATAAAGATTAATTTGGTCAACTTTTTGTGCGAACGGGGCATTTTCCAAATGACCAGCAACTGCAGGTTGGGGCTGTTGATTAATACTAGGCTTCTCATTTTGAAATGCTAGTTGAGGGAAAATATGTAGCTCAAAAGCTCCCATTTAAACTGTTGACACTTGTTGATGTTCTGTTACATGTTCATTGTGTTATTGCTTTGACATTCCTCTTTACAGTTTTCTTGTTTTTAAGGGAAAGTCGCCATGTTCAGACATGCACATTGTGTTTCAGTATCAAAAATGTGATAATTGTTTGACCCATTAAGTGGCATAGCTTCCTTCTTATTATATAGGCCTTGAAAAATTCAGGTGGCCAATCAATAATTTGAAGTAATCAAAACATTTACTTTGCTGAAGAAATTCTAAGGGAATTGATTCCAATGTGGTTTACATTTCAGAAGTATCTGATTCTCATCACATTAATGTGCCACGAGTAATGTGTGAAATACTTTTTTGTTGCCTGTTTCTCTGGCGTGGAGGGATTTTTTTTTTTTTTTCTTACTGTGGGCACCTGATTGCATCTTAAAGGTCCCATACTGTGACACTTTAATTTATATCTGTACAGCTGACGTGTCCAGTAAATACTTCTGTAAGGGTGGTGACGACATAATAGGCGGTAATTTGATTTTTCTTTAGTTTTTTATTATTGTTGTTGTTGTTGTTGTTATTGTTATTATTATTATTATTATTATTATTATTATTATTATTATTATTATTATTATTATTATTATTATTATTAGGTTTATTAATAATAATAATAATAATAATAATGACAGGTCTACTTGGGTTTGGGGGTAAATGTAGAGCTACCAGTATTATGATTATAAACACTACATTTTATATTGTGACATTAAATTATGATTTATCATGCTAAATGTGTTTCTTTTGTCACTATAATGATATAACCCAAACCTGGCATTAAATCCACAAGTTTCCAAAAAAAATTGTCAGGAATGCTGACCGGTATTCATGGGGGCAGGGTTGTGGAAAAACTTTACTGTGGTTGGTTGTAACTAGTGACATTAAAGTGTAGACATTGAGGAGGGCAGGACTATTGCACTTTTGCTTGGCTGTTATTGGTTGTGGCCTGTGATGTCACAAATTACAAAGTCAAAGTTTTGTTTTTCCTGTTGTGTGTCTCGTGAGAATTTTTCAGGACTGACGCTACTGAGTAAATTCATATTTTCCCGGGTTTTAGTTTACAGGGCGGATTAGATATAAGCATCAAATCCCTAAAAAGAAGGATTTTCACAGTACGGGACCTTTTTAAAGCATGGATTATTAATGTGACCATACTTTGTCACCTAGCAGTTCTAACCCAAACCATTAAGCTTGTTGAAGAGTTGCTGTTGATTTTAAGTGTGTAGTTGCAATTGAACAGTGTAAAAGGTGCAATTGAAGGGTTGGTTGTGACAGCACTAGTGTGCAGTGCCATACTTATACCACACAGTGAGTCTTTGTGTTGCCTCTGTGTAAATAATCCACTTGTTCTATTTTCTGCTTGTCTCAATGTTTGTCATTGACACATTGTTCTCTATTTCCTGCAGAAAAACTGATTGTGTGCATCACCCAGATGGGGCCATCCCTGCCCTACCACTGCTACTGAGGAGAGACGATCCGGATGCACGGATTCTCCCCCTTCCCTCTCTCTCCATCACCACATAGATGGGATCAGAAGATGAGGGATGACATCCAAAGAAAATTGTTGTGTTCGCAGGCGAAAAAGTAACATGCAGCACACACACCCTGACTTTTTACAAATTCATTGTAGCAACAGAAATGTATTCCATTTTTAAATTATAGTTCTTCTGTAAAGGCAATCATATTTGTTGACAATCATTTAATTCTGGTATTGTCATCTTGTTCTATTTTCATTTTTCTTGCTATTGTCAACATTTTGGTAAATTTTGTCATGGTAAATTTGTTGCTAACACCCACATCCTGATGAATTTGTACGTAGATGTCTATGTAGGGTATATACTGTATATAAAAAAGAGAATGGGATGACTGCAGTAGGTTTGGCTCATTAATTTAAATTGTCCCTGTGCTGGGATTGTTGAGAGTTTTGGACTCAAGAGTGTTGTTAATATAGGCGTTATTTTCCTGTCTAGAGTTATTTTCTCTTGTTGGGATGTGCACAGGTGAAGACAAATGGCAGGTATGTGTATATTTGACATAACCTGTGGTTGTGTGTATGTTTGGAAAATGAACATGGACCTTTTTAGTGTGAGTGTTTGTCTGCACACGAAGTAGACCCATAAGACCGCATTGTTATATTCGCTCATATGGTTTTTATGGCGCGTTCCTATTCCTGTAACAGTTTTGTCAGTTTCCGTGAATAAACTGCCTCCTTTTGTGTTTTTTATACCTTAATTTTCACCTCTTATTTCTCGCCCAGTGAAAAACAGACTGTTTAACCCACTGTGTTTTTAAATTAACCCCTCTAAAGTTATCCAGAGCCACAAAATGCATTTAGCCTGGGTAAAATGTGAAGTTGGGAGCAAACACTACTAAACCACTAACATGTGTCTTCAGACACCATTCCTGCTACTTTAAAACATTCACACTATAGACAACACTTCAGCGGGGACTCTGTGGAATACTTAACAAATATCACATCTTGCTGCTGTCCGGTGATGAGGCCGTTAATGTGCACAACAGGAGTTCAATCTTAGGAGGCTCAAGTTGGAAGCATATGTACGAAACTGATGTAATTTGGGAGGCTACCAAAAAAGCACATGTTTGTTTGTTTTTTTTTTTTTCCCCCACTGGTTGCTTTTTATTGTATTTGGGGGATTATGTGTACTGGGTGAGAGCATTATGCAAACCATTTTATTTTTTGGTCTCAGTTTCACAGCTGAATTAATTTTGATGTCGGAGACTATTTTTGTTTTTTGTTTTTTTTTACTCTCCACATACATAGTGTATTTGTAATGATGCCTATCCATGTAAAATTATAATGTACCATTCATACCTGCCTTGGCTCTGAGAAGTTGCTTTTTTCAGTAAAGTATGTAACTGGTTATACTGTTGTTTTTATAAATAAAGACCTTTTCTTAGACAAGTGCTGGCCCTGTGTGATTGATGTGTCTGTGTGGTGGGTGATGAAGCGCTGCCCAGTCATGCAGATATACATGGCTAATTAAAGAGTCATTCTGACCATCTGGGAAATTTTATCCCGTGGCTCTTAGTGCCATGTTTGCACATTTGCTTTAATATGTCAGATATTCACTTTGAACATCCTGAAGCTTGATTTTTGTCGATGCATTAATTACCCTGCAAGGTGAAGCTTTTATCTCCGGAATGCAGGCTTGGATTTTTATTAAACCTGACAGGTCAATTTAGAACTGGGGGATAAAAGGAGAATTGGCATTATTGTGATATTGAGATTTTACACTGTGGTGTCAAACTGTGATATAAACTAAACATCTTTCTTCTGTCATTAGGATTAAAAACCAAGACCTGCTGTAAAACCAAACAGAAAATGATTTTTGTCTTTTTGAATCTTTTACACAGGTTTTGCCTTTTGTATATTTTTCACCATTTGATGTCTTTTTCTTGTATTTGTCATTTTTGCCACTTGTTTCCATTTTGTGTTTTTGTCATTTTGTTACTTTTGATGGTATTTTCATCTTTTATTTCATTTTCATCTAGTGTCTTTCTGCATGGTTTTATATAGGTTTTCATTTTTGTGTATGCATTTTTTGCATCTGCTATGTCATTATTTGGGGTTTGCACGTGTTGTGGAAAACCTGGAAAGTGATCCACCAATTTTTTCGCTCATAATAACCATGGTAAATGAGGGGGGGAAAAGTCAAAATCTCCAGGAAAAGTTTAAGCTGTCCTGGAAAATTATTGATTTTACAGGGTTTCTATTTGGTCACTTTTGGTGATTTTTTTTTTTTTTTTTTTTTTTTTTTTTTTTTTTTTTTTTTTTTTTTTGCTAAAGTTTGTTTTCTTTTGTTCAGTTTTATTAATGTACTTGATTATTTTTATCCTTTTTGCTCATTTTGGCTTATGTTGGGTAAATTTTAGTGTTAATTTTTAACTTCCTTAGTTTGAATTTTTTTTTTGTTTTTTTTCTTGTAAAATTTTGGTGGTATTTTGCTCATTTTTGTTAGATTATTTTGAAAATGTTTTAGTGACTTTTCAGATCCCATACTACTTTTTTTCCAAAGAAGCAGCTAGAGGCAAAACTAGTGACTTTCAGTAAAAGTTAGTGTTGGTTTGAGTGTGAACATGGTACATTGCTGTGAAAAAGGAAATGTACCATGATTTCCTGATTTCTTACTTTTTTGTATATTTGTCACACTTAAATGTTTCAGATCATCAAACAAACGTAAATAATAAATGCAAGAAAACACAAAATGCTGTTTTTAAATAAAGGTTTTTTTTTATTTTTAAGGGGAAAAAAATTCAAACCTGCGCAGCCCTTGGTGAAAAAGTGCTTGCCCCTAAACCTGATAACTGGTTGTTTCACCCTTAGCAGCAACAACTGCAATCAAGTGCTTTCAATAATTGCCAATGAGTCTTTTGCAGTGCTGTGGAGAAATTTTGGCCCACTCACCTTTGCACAATTGTTGTAATTCAGCCACATTAGAGGGTTTTTGAGCATGAACTGCATTTTTAAGGTCATGCCACAGCATCTTAATTCAATTCAGGTCAGGACTTTGACTAGGCCACTCAAGTCTTCAGTTTTTTTTATTCAGTCATTCAGATGTGGACTTGCTGGTGTGTTTTGGATCACTGTCCTGCTGCAGAACCTAAGTGCACTTCAGCTTGAGGACATGAACAGATGGCTGGACATTTCCTTCAGCAATTTTTGGTAGACATTAGAATTCATGGTTCCATTTACCACAGAAAATCTTCCAGGTCCTGAAGCAGCAAAACAGCCTCAGACCATCACACTACCACAATGATATTTTACTGTTGGTATGATGTTTCTGTTCTGAAATGCTGTTACTTTTATGCCAGATGTACTGTATTTTCCGGATTACAAGTCGCGGTTTTTTTGCGTAGTCTGGCTAGACGAGTGACAAATACATCGGAGCCACTTGTATATTAAAGAATTTCAGGTATAGGGTGTTTGTCACACTGACAGCCGCTAGAGGGCACTCTAGGCTTGTGTACCTGCATCTGTATTATTGACCATTTAAAATGTAGGTGTTACTGGTAACAACCATATCTACCATCAGCGTAACACCGAACGTGTCGGTGACCTCACTTACCCGGGTAGGCGAACCGCAAGCTCTCACTTCTAGCGTCAAGCGCGCGGCCACCCGACCGAGCGCTTGAAGCTCGTTCCCTGAACAAATGCGACCTGTTCTGCAGAGCGACTTATACACATTTTTTTCTTCATTATGCATTTTTTTTGGTTCGTGCGACTAACATTCCAGAATGACACACCACTTGGAAAATACGATAACAGGACACATGGCATCCAAAAAAGTTCAACTTTTGTCAAATCAGTCCACAGTATTTTCCCAAAAGTCTTCATCAGGGATCATCCAGATGTTTTCTGGCAAAACTGAGACGAGCCTTCATGTTCTTTTTGGTCAGCAGTGGTTTTTGTCTTGAAACTTTGCCAAGCAGGACATTTTCCCCCAGTCTCTTTCTTATGGTGGAAGCCTGCAGTTCTTTGGATTTTGTTGTGGGGTCTTGTGACCTCTTGGATGAGTCATCGCTGCGCTCTTGGGGTAATTATGGGAAGTTCTTGGGGAAGGTTCACCACTGTTCCATGTTTTCACCATTTGGGGATAATGGTGCTCACTGTGGTTCGCTGGAGTCCCAAAGCTTTAGAAATGGCTTTATAACCTTTTCCAGATTCCTTGATCCCTGTGTTATTTGGCTGAGTCTCTCCTTCTGTGTTGACGGCTGTTAAGTGGTGACATGTTCAGCTCTGCTTTCGTGTCCAGTTGCTCACTGATCCTCATGTTGACAAGGAATAGGTGTTCTGCGTGTGTGGTGCACACACGATGTTTATCAAGGTTGGACCTGGATGTGAAAGTGTTGCGGCGTTTCAAAAATCTTACACATGTAAAATGAAGCCAACACCAAATGAAAAGCAGCTGTCGGATCACGAGGGCTTTACGTATGTGAAGTTTACAGCCACTGTATCGCGGAGGATATGTGAACCTGTGAGTCAGAAGTCACACTGCCTTTAAATATTGGCTCAGTGTGACTATGGATAATTTAGGACCTGAAAGAGCTGAGCCATCTGGTCAGAAATGGTTCAAGATTTAAAAAAAAAGAAAAAAAACATGTCAGTTCTGATTCTTTTATTTTATTTTCATTTCGTTTATTTGTTTTATTCATGATAAAACAGAACAGAAAGTAAAGCAATTAGACAAAGAAGATTAGCCAATGATCAAAAATACATTCTAAATACATGCTTTTAAGTGTAAAGTCAAAGTTTTGGTCTTCAGAGTTGAAGAACTAGTTGGCTTTGTGGTTTTCAATCATTCAAAAAATGACATGAAGATGGAAACAGCATAGCAGGTCCAAAAAAAGACTGTAGCACACAGAAGACAAAAGCGACATAAAAATGTAAATGACAGAAATGGTTAAGTGGTTAAAAGTTTAGTTCATTTCATTTGTTTGAAGACCGGTACCTCCCATTAAAACTACTGAGCTGTATTTCTGTATTTTTATTTTTTGTGAAATATTTGTACCAATGCACTATTTGCTTTCAATCTTCATTTAGACACTAGGACAGGTAATAAACATATGTAGTGAGTTTGGTGCGTCTGTTGGCTCTATGGTCAAACCTACTGAAAAAAAAAATACAGTAGAAATGCACAAATACATCTGTATATATTATTTCTGTCCTTACAGTCATAAGTGATTGAGTGATTAAAAAGAAATGTCATGTGAAAAGTAGTGCACAAAAGGAAGCATTTTACTGTAAGAGACTCAACTAAATCAATATACAGTAAAAGGAACAAGAATTTTAACTGAGTAAATCAGCAAAATTCCGAAGTAAAATTCATAGTATGCTCTTTATTTCTGAGCTGGACTGGTCATATTCATACTGTTAAATCAGAAATATTCAACAAAGTAGGCATGTGCACCCTTAATAACAAATAAAATGCATATACTGTAGTTCATATTCATCACAGTATTAGTACATTTTGGACACTGTTTATTTTGGTGATTTGATTTTTTTTTTTTCCTTTCATTTTTTGCTAATTTGTGATTATATATAGTTCATTTTCATGATAATTTTATTGTTTAAGTTTTTGTTAACTTGTTTTTGAGGACTATTTTTGCACATTATTTGTCTGCTTATTTTCATGGCTTTTGTTTATTTTATGTTAATTTTGTTCATTATTTTGTTGATTTTAGTGCTTTTACCCCCCAGTTTGATTAAGTGTTGCAGATGTTATGCATGTGCCAGTGTTCCTAACTTTATATCAAAATGAACAAAATAAGCATTTTAGTTCTTATTGTGATGTTTATTTGGTTCTTTAGTTGCTTTTTTTGTTAAATACTGTATTGTTTATTTTTTGATTGTGAATGTTACACCCATGTTTTTGTTTAATTTTGGACTTTTTTTGTCAGTTTTGTTCTTTTATTACTTTTGTTTACTTAAGTGCAATTTTTTTCATCTTGGTGCTTATATTGCTCATTTTTGTTCATTTTTTTGCTGATGTTTTTGACTCTAAATGTTACTACTCCTTACGCAATTAAACTATCAGATCCCACTATCATTCATTTTGTGGCTTATTTTCTTAATGTCCATTAATTTTATTAATCGTTTTGTTAATTTTCTTGATTACTCTTTTCATTTTGCAAATTATGTTCATTTTTGTTAATTTTCTTGATTGCTTTGTTCATTTTCTTGTTCAATTTCATTCCCTTCTTAAATTCATATTGGAAAGGCTCGACTCGATTAATTTATTCACCAGAATGCCAAAAATGAAGTGTGTGATGCCAAAAATGTCAAGGATGATCTCAGGTGCCCGACTAATAATGTTACACTATTCAAACAAAACCCCGACTTTACTCAAATCTACAGAAACCAGTTCAGTCCTTTTGCCTTTGCCCTCTGACTGTGTGTGTCATGTAATGTTTGAAACGTGGGACACTTGCACCCTTCCCTAAACTTGAAACCACCAAACGCAGCAGATTCTCTGCCCTCCCTCCTCGTGTCCGGTCGTTTGGTGTCAGATCTATTTAGAGCTCCCCTGCTGTTCATTTCCTCTGGATCTCTCTTAAGCTCAAACAGACACAGCAACATTTAATGCCAGCACACAAAATCTGGGATCTACAGTGAGAACACCAAGGGATTATTTACATACGTGTGTCCAGAGGGGAATTTGATGTCCGTCGAAGGTCCACCAGGTCTGTTGCAATGCTTCAACACGTGGAGACACTGTTGCTGGTCTCTTTGATGAATTAGACTGTACCACTCTGTTTCATGGATTTTTCTGGAGTCCCGAGTCCGTCCTCTTCTCGCTCCGATGACGACTCTTCGGATCGTACTCCAGCTCCAGATTCATCCCGTCGTACCACTCACACGGGAAAGTCTAGCGGGCTCAGTGGCCTCGGCTATGGGGTCTCTGTGGCCTGGCACCACCTGAGGCCCTTCATCCCTTTTTTCCTCATCAGCTTCATGGTCGTGGCCCTCGTCTACCTGATGCAGGCCATCATCTATGGAGGGCCTTTCAAGGACCCTCTCTTCTTTGTCAAGTTCAATGAGCGCTGGCCCAGGCCCAGCCTCAAACAGCAGGACTCTGCAGACCCCAAGGTCTCCATTCCCACCATGGACATGGAGGAGGACTTCTTGGACCTGCACAAAGACAACAAAACAGAGTGAAGCCCTGGATTGAAATGGACTGTTTCATGTGGATATGATATAGAATCTGGATGCATCTGCACAAAGACAATGGGACAAAGTAAAGGCCTGGATTACAGTGGATTTTTGTATTTCTAGACTGTGGGTATGAACAACAAGGGATTCAAGGATTACAAGCACAGATGGATGCTTTATTTCTTTCAGAGGTTGTACATGAGCCAACCCTATATCTACCATCGTTTATTGTAAAGTTAAAACACCTAAATGGCTCAGCCTACTTCACAAAAATGTCCTTGGTCACTATATTAAGTTGTATACTTAAGAAATAATTGTCTCGTGTCAGAACATGAGCTACTTTAATCACCACCTGGGATTCAGTCATCAGTGGCCTCCAGGTCTGGATTTGTCCTGTCATACCACTTTCACAGAAAATTCAAGTGGGCACTTCACAACTCAAGGCCAAAGCCTCAAAGACAATGTGAAGAGCAAACCTAACAGAAGAGCTAAGAGCTAGCCTGGAGGCAGGCCATCAAACACAGAGGGGCCCTTCAAAGACCTGCTCTTTGACAACAAGGTCTTAATTCTAGTCCCCAGGCTGGTATTTGGCTTATTTCTTTCAGAGGTTGCACGTTTTAATGCTACAACTCCACAATATGCTATATTCCTGAAACAGCAAAATGGGTCAAATATGACCAAGCACCATTTCTAGTTCAGGAAAATGTCCCATGGTTGCATTAAAGGAGATGTACAGTAAACCTTTTGAACAAGTTAACTTAATTCTTACATGTCTTAGGAATGTGTATTTTAAGTTTTAGCTCAAGATGCAACAGTCATCCATCAAATGTCTGTGTACTCCTGCTTTTCAGTGTGTTGCTTTAAATACCAATGAGCTGACCACACCCTTTTCCTGTCTGCACCATGGATACCATCATGTATGCACCTTAACACCCTATCTCAATATATCAAGATGGTTTTGGTGATTCTGGATGACTCACTGAGGACAGTTACTGTATGATTGTTATATCACAAATATCCAGAAATCCAAATGGCTTGTTTCAGGTCCAGTTACCTGAAAAGTTTTTTTTTTTTTGCCTTTTGGGTGAGACTTTTGCTACTTTAACAGTATTGTTAAGGCCCCCACACCTGTTTGCATGATAGAAAAATACGAGAGACCTTATTTTTCACAATATGTCTTCTTTAAGTCATTTTCTCTTCACAAATAAACACCTAAAGATAAAACAGGAGTTACTGAAATAAATGGTTACGGTGTCTTAAGGGGGAATTATAAGGGTGATGATGAATGAATGAGGAGCTTCTCAGATGGACAAATATCATCACTTCAGGCCTTTTTTTCCTTTTAAAATAAAACATACAGTGTTGTAGTAGATCACGGTGATATGGGCAAAAATGAAAATGTCTGTCAGTTAATACTGATGGTTTTCATGATAAATGAAAAATCATTAGTTAATTCAAGTTAGAAGGCTCATCTTTGGGCCTGAGTGAAAATGATACAACTCGGACGGTGATTTGTGCTTTTATTTTATTTGCAAATGATGTGGCAAAAAACAAAAACTAAATGTACAATATGCAAAAAAAGCAAAAGTGATGTAAAATGAGGCAAAAAGGTGAAACTAATGCAAGACATGAAAACCTAATAGTCAAAAAAGACAAAAAACAAGTGATAGTCGCAAAAAAAAAAAACCCACTTTTTCTCTGCTGCTGTTTGGTTCCATTTTTATGTTTTTTTTTTAAATGTTTTGTTTGATTGCTTGACATTATTGAAAATGAACACATGCCTTCAGTGATTCAAGATTTAATTAAATGTTGAATTGTTATTTTTCAATATTTCGTTCATTTGAATGACGTGTAAAATCCACATTGAATCAACTAGACATCAACATCTGAGTTCTCATCATCATGAGGATGAAAAAAACATGATCTTTAGCATAGATCATCATTGTTAAATTACACAACAGTAATTATTGATTTATCACCCATCTCTGTGTCGTTTTGTGATATTAAAAAATAATGAACTCCTCTGTAATGTCTTAATCTATCTTGTATATGATGGTATGTTTCATACAGGGATTTACTGTTCTGTACTGTACTGTTATTCACATTAAATGGTCTTAAGTTAGCAGCTGTTTTATGACTGACACTTTACTTGGAAAACATTGCTGTCTGATATTTATAGTACAATATTTATAGTGGTTTAATAGTGAAGCTGTCACATGCAGTGATGTGTAAACAGAAGCAGTTCTCAAATTAAAATGCGGTTATTTCATAATTCTAATGATTCAAGTCAAAGTAAAAAGTACCCAAGTAGCGAGTCACTTAATGATGTTACATTTTGTTCAGTTTTAAGGGTTATGTTGATCATTCTGTCAATTTTCTGGATTGTTTTGTTATTTTTTTGCTCATTTTGTTGTATTTGTTGATTTTTTTTTCTATATTGTTATATTGTCCATTTTTATTCATTTACCTGATCATTTTGCTCATTTTGTTGTGCATTGGAAAAATGTGGAAAAATTACTTTTACTTAGTTATGTTTGCTTAAAAAATTAACATAAGTAACATAATCACCAGGAATGAACAAAACAACAGGACAATGACTAAAATGAGCAAAATAATCAGGTAAACTGACAAATGTGAACAATAGAACCCACAAGCAAAAAAATTTTAAACTAACCAGGAAAATTAACAAAAATGAACAATATAGCCAGTAAACCTGAGCAAAAAATAAACAAAATAACAAGGAAAATGGACAAAAATGAACAGAATAACCAGGAAAATTAGCAAAGTAATCAGGTAAATTAGCAAAAATGAACAATACGACCAATAAAAGTGAGCAAAAAATGAACAAATAACCAGGTAAATGAGCAAAATTAACTAAATGACCAACCACAGTGAACAAAAATCAACGAGCCACTAAATTATGTAATATTTTGCATTAACATAAATTAACAAAAATAAAAAAAGGAATATAAAAGGCAACAAATCTTGAACACACTGTATATTTTTGTATTTGCCCTCTTGAGATATGTGACTTTATTCATGACAATTATTGCGCATTATGAAGTTACTCACTACTTCAGTAGTTTTTTCCAGATGCTTTTTAAACTCTAGCTCGTTATTATTTTGACAAATACTTCTATTTTTACTTGAGTTGCTATAATTAAAAAGCAACGATACTTTAACTTGAGTACTGTTGCTGTTTTACCCAACATGGATAATTTCAGTCAACATACAGCACAGTTTAGAATCCTACGGTGTGACACCGGTGAGCTGCTCGGGGCCTCTGTCGCCCTCTGGTGGCCGAGCGGCGGGACGACATCCAAACGCCGCCGCCGCTGCTGACCACGCTGACCTGTGACTGACCTCACTAAATTTACTAAATTTACAGGAAAAAAAATACTGTGTTATCGTGTCCTTTGAGAAATCTCATGTTTTTTAAATATCTGATTTTATTTTCGGGTCACGGTAACGGATTCAGTGAGAGATTTGCAGCTTTGAACGGTGAGTCAATCCTTATGTGCAACTGCTTCAAATTTTTAAAAGCGGACAGGAAGAAATGACTTTAAACAAAGCATAAGATTATGGTAGAAGTATTGAAACAGTGCTCATGACAGTTTAACTAACGAGCTTATTGCATGGTGCAAAGCACGGTGTGCAGAGGTTAGCAGCTGCTGCTAGTCGTAGTGATGCTAACCTGCAGGTGTGTGCTCTGAAACACACACTTCCTGTCTGTAGATACAGGTAGAGGGTTTATACCAGTCAGTGTGTGAACCATTTCCACAGGCTTTACACTTTACACTGCTGTTTGTCATGCAATGCGTGTTATTGGTGTTCATAAAAAATAAGCACAATGATGATTTTAATTTTATAAGTGGTTGCATTTGTTCTCGTGTTGGTATATTTTCTTACTTGTACTTTGGACTTACTACTCACTACTAGTTTTTTTTTGTTAATTTTTGCAGGTGAACTTTCAGACACTTATGAAACAGGCAGATGTTTTGCAGAAGGACCCCAGTTTAACAACATTTTGATCCATTTCAACATGCCTTACAATCTGTTTTATCTGTTTTATATCTTGCAATGTGTGTAAGTGAGCACACCATTAATCAGAGGAAACACAATATCCCTTATTGTAATTACCTACTTGGTTGAACTCTTTTAGCATTGGAGTGTTTTCTGCATGGTGCCGTCCCTTTTCATCAACTCAGGAATCTAACTGTTTACTTACTTACTTACTTGCCTTTATAAAACAGGTAGAGTTTTTGCACAAGGACCCCAGACAGTTTTTTTTTTTTTCTCATCTCTTTGTCTTTATTTTAGATCCTGCAATGTGTAATTGAAGTTCAATGAAAAACTAAATATGGCACTTCTTTCGGCTGTTCCCTTGAGGGGTTGCCACAGCAAATCATCTGCTTCCAGCTGACTCTGCTTGTAAATACTTTAGAAAATCCAGAATTAAAGACAGATACGTTCTGCTGTGTTTTGTGGATGTCAGACAGATCACCCCCACTCTTCATCAAGAACTGACATGAGATTTCTTTTGGTTATCACCATGTACATACAAAGAAGAAAATTATTCTAAAATACCTTTATGGAGGACAAATTACTTTGACATTTGTACTCTGAACAACTTATGTCAATTAATAAAATAGTTCTGCCCACTTTTGCATTATTTTTGGAACAATCTTCATATATTTGGAAAGACTAAAAATATAAAGCCTCACCGCTTTTTATCATTACCACTCTGTGTAACCCTCTGCGTTTTGGTCGACAGTGGATGGAGAGATGTGGTGCTACCAGAAACCTGGCTTCGAAGGCCTCCTCCTTGCTGAGCTGCAGAAGCAGCAGCAGTGCAGCCAGTTCTGTGACACCTTACTTAAAGCAGAAGGTATGGAGATATTGATACTCCCACCGTACACCCATAGTACTCAGTAGAGCTGATCACTGCACCAAATCAGTCTATTAGGGAAAGTGATTCCACAGATATTGTTATGTTAGTCGTGAAATTAGTCGTGGTTTTAGTGGAATTGATAATTAGCGGTAACTGCTTTGTGGCAGTACTTTTGAATGAGAGCATATCCACACAAAGGAATTTACATGCAGAGCGGCAAAGTCCTGACCCTTCCTTCTGGGCCCCGTGAGGTCTTGATTTGAAAGAAACTCCAGGTTGGATTATGCCGCCATACAGGTCACTTTTCAAGCCAGGAAATCTGTTTATTATAAAACAAAGTATTAGAATGTAAATTCTTAATGTAAAGACAACAACCTGAAAGTTCGCTTACATTATGTCACCCTAACTATTTCTCAACAATCTGTTCAGTACATATATCTGATCATTTTCACCTGTTCATTACTTTATTCTTGAAGATGAAGGGAAATTTGCCAATGTGGTGGTTATTGCAGTATTGGTGACATATCACACATGAAATGAAAGTGAAGTCCTCTGAAGAACTTTTAATAGTTAAGCACAGTTTATGATAAAGATACCGTATTTTCCGCACTATAAGGCGCACCTAAACGCCGTCAATTTTGTCCAAATATGACACTGCGCCTTATAATC
>JAQQAE010006769.1:0-16400 GCA_029823295.1 Pseudamia nigra
CATTTCTGATAGAAAGTCAAGAATCCCCCCCCCCCGGCAGGCAACATGTCCTTCAGAAAAGTTTGAGACTCGGAGAAGAGCTGTTTCAGTAGAATGGGCTCTACGGAAACCAGACTGACAATTATCAAGAATGTTATGAACATCTACTGCAGCTAAGAGCTGTTTAGTAACCACTTTTTCCAGAAGCTTGGCAAAAAATGGTAATTTAGAAATTGGCCTGTAGCCATTTGGAACGGATGGGTTGAGATTGGATTTTTTTGAGAAGTGGATGGATAATAGCATTCTTGAAATGGACAGAGACCTGACCAGACACCAATAACTTATTAATAATTGAAAGCAGACTGGGACCAACAGACTGAAAAAAGTTCTTAAACAAGGATGTGGGTATAATGTCGAGGGAACAAGTAGAAGTTTTCATAGAACGCACTAATTTGGTCACATCAGATAAAGAAACCGGTAAAAATCTCTCTAAAATAACAGGTCGGGCTGGAGAAGGAACAAGCGATGAACAATTAGATGAGGGTGAAATATTGGCCCTGACCTGATTGACTTTATGGACAAAGAAATTTAAAAACTTTTCACAATCATCATTTGAAGAGATTGGGACAGCGGGAGGAGTAGGAGTCACTATGCCACTAATCGTGTTGAATAAAACCCTGGAATTTCCTCTGCTCCTTCCAACAAGATTTGAAAAATAGCCAGCTCTCACATCTCAAACTAAAATATTAAAAGAAACTAAAAGATCCTTTAAATGAAGAAGATGACCATGTAACTTTGTTGATCTCCACAAGCACTCAACCTTACGGCAGGTTTGCTTTAAAGAGCGAATACTGTAATTCATCCATGGGCAGGAGGTTGAAACAGGAACTAATCTAGACTTCACAGGACAAACCTGGTCCAGAATAGACACACAATGTTCATTAAAAAGATGAACCTGGAGATCAACATCATCATGTGGAGATGAAGAAGTGGCAGGAATGGTATTCTTGTTTTGAAAGTTCTCCATGCTACATCAAAGAATGTCTGACATGCTGAGAACATCACTATTTGACAAGGACAAATGTCTTTTTATGTAGTGTTTGTAGTCCTTTGTAGGCATTTAAGTACTTTAATAGTACAACTCTCTTTCTTTTGTGCAACATCCATCCATCCATCCATCCATCCATCTATCCATCCATCTATCATCCATCCATCCATCTTCTACCGCTTATCCATGGGGTCCACACTGCTAAGGCAGTGTGGAGATTCAGAATGATAAGTGATGTTTAGATTTAGAATTACCAGCCTCAGAAACCGGCAGCAATCTTTCGTTTATTACATAATTCCACACATGTTCTTTCACAATTTTCATGCCATCAGTATTAATCTACAGTGTTCAAAATGATTAAAATGAGGAAACACTAAAAGAAAAGCTGTGATAGTGTAGGTCACAGCACAAAGTACACCAGACAATGAGCAAGCCAAACGTTGAAGAGCTTTAAAGATGAAAAATAAGAGATGTTAGAGATGAAGAGACGGATGTTTGAGAACTAGAGAGTTCCAGTGGTGGTTTGAAGCTGCTGTGAGTTTCCACATGAGGGAACATTCTCATTGACAGTGCTTTACTAAAGATGCATGTGTGCCTATGTAATCTAACTTTTGTTGTTGAGGAAATCCAGCAAAGATAATCAAACTTACAAATTTCCTCTTCAGTTTGCCCTTATTGCCGCGAGCTGGTTTGCCCTCCCCTGCTGTCCCCGAGCCAAAGTCTGAGCCCATATCCAAGTGGTCATCGGCTGAAACACTCTTGCGGAGGTAGGCCGCTCGTGCCCGCAAGTGGGAAAAGGGTGACTGGGAACGTGGGCGGGGCTCCGTGCACCCCTCACGCTCAGGGTCATCTTCTCCTTCCATGTCATCCTCCAACCGCCACAAATCGCCTGGAGGGACAGCAGATGGGAGAAACACCAAGAACAAATGACATTATTAGGGCACAGAAACAGAACAAGAAGCAAAAAAGAAAAGCTGCAGAGGACGATAAAAAGCGATTAGACACACGAGAGCAAGACAGATTTGACAAGTGATGAGTATTTGTTTATGCTACGCAATTATTGCAAACTCAGCCCACAAATTTTGACTGTCATGCACTGATTGCTTCCATAAAGTGTTTCCTGAGTCTAATTAAGCTTCGTTTTGAGGTGTAATATTTTACACCCCAAACATTATTCTCGCCTGCATCCCTAACGTCTTGATTATGATTCCCATACAGTGGTTGGAAATTATGGCTCATGTAAAATGAAGAGGAAGAAATGCATTTGCAGCAACAGCTCTGACATGATGGCTGAGCTCTCAGCGAGATGGATGCATGCTGTCAGAACAGAGCTCAGCTGCACTAATCACAGCCGCCATTCATCGGTCTCCATTTGACGTTCGTCTGATGTCTGTCCATGTCCACCTGAGTAACTGCACTCATAGGACAATGTTTGTTCAGTTACCTGCACCACTTGATGTATGTTGTATCCATCAGGCTAAGTGAAACAGGTATTTACAGGTGAAAAAAGCCATGACCTTTGAATCATATAACACTCAACCACATTTACAACAGCAGAAATGATGAGTACATTTACAAAAATATATATGGGTATTTTCTAGCTTCTAAATTAAAATGTCAGTCTGCTGCATTGGACATATTTATGAAGATTGCATGACGATGCAACAACAAAAATTGTGGTGACTGGAGACAATTATAGTGATTTGACTTGACTTGCCTGCTTATCAGAAAAACAACTTAAACTAGTATAACATGCAAACACTTAAGGAAAATGTAGCTTAAAAAAAATTGAACGCTTTATGCACTACATGACATATGATGCACAGATTAGTTGCGAAGTGTTAAAAATTTATTATTACTCCATTTATTTTGTTTATTATTTTTGTCATCTATATTCAGTTTGTTCATTAACATGTTCATTTTTTACTCATTTCTTGATTATTTTCTTTTTTTTTTTCATTTAATGTATGTTGTGCATTGTCATTCATTTTATTGATCATTTTGGTTCATTTTTACCCATTTTGCAGACTATTTAGTATATTTCTTGTTCATCTTTGCTCATTGTGTTTAGCATTTCAGTCATTTTTGTGAAAATTGTTGACAAATGTTTTTCTGTGATTATTGTAGTTAAATATTTTTAATTTTGTAGAATATTTTGCTCATTATCTTGCTGCCTTGTGTTCAATTTTTGGTTTGCATGTATGTACTCGGCAACATTGTTCGTTTCTGGATTCATTTTCAATTTTCATCAAGCTGATTTATGATTTTAGTCATTTTTGTTCAGTTTCCTTATAATTTTGTATATGCTGTGGATTCTTTTGTTCAGTTTTGTCCATATCATGCTCCTTATTTTGTTTATTTTGTTAATTTTTTTTAATTAAATTGTTAATTGTCTCAGGGGTTTTTTTGGCTCATTATCCACCAAATTTTTTCATCTTGTTGTTGATTTGGTGCTTATTTTGTTTATTTTGATTTATTATAACATGCTACTTCCATCACAGGACAAAACCACAAGAGCCACTAGGGAGGGGCTAAAGACCCACATGTGGCCCTGGAGCCACAGGTTACAGACCCCTGGCGCTAGGTGTATATGGTGAAATTTTGGATTTTGTGACACTGCGATTATAAAATTACACATGATAATATTGCAATTGTGATTTTATTAACTGTGCACCTCTACTTTTTTACTTTTGATGTAGTGTTTGTTGTCTGTCAGTCACTTCAAGACAGACATAAGCCTATAGTAATGGTTTGTAGTAAGTATGGAGTCCTATGAAGACATATGTACTGTCTCTATCAGATTTCACACACTGGTATTTGTTGGTACAGTATATACTGTTTATCCTGTGAGACTACAGTATACAGTACAGGGAGTAAGTCTTGTCATATCATTTTTTTATTAAACGGTTTCAACAACAGACCTTTGGCAGAGAGCCTTTTGGCATGTGTGTGCACTTACGAACGATCTTCAGAATGTGTAATATTGCAGTACCAGTTCTACAGTCTGAGCAGAGGCCAAGACGCATCTGGCTTCCACTCAGGGCCAAATAACACTGCAGCAAAATGACTGGGGACCAACTCCAATGAAGCTGTGAGACACACTCCTCTTCTCACTAATCCTGGATATTGCTTCAGTCTGTGAATGAAACGTTGCTGAGTTATTAAACTACTTGATTTTTAAAAACTTTTCTCAGTACTAGAGGAGACATAAAACGATAGACGGGGAAAAAAGCGGCGGAAGCAGACAGCATCATGGTCAATGACAGCAGTTGCTAGGCAACAAACGGCCACGTGAGACTGAAGTCTCTCTCAAATTGATATTTGCAACAGAGCAGCAGTCGGGAAAGAGAAAAGGAAATCTGACGGAGACAGACGGGGACAGACAAACAGTCTGAGATACGTAAAGTCAGGCCAACAAATGGCAGCACTTAAGCTAAATAAACCAGACAGTGCTGTTAAGCCTAAGATCATTACAAGTAGTAACAGTGGAGACTTATTGAATTACAGCAGTGAGGGCTATGGTTTACTCAATGTCTTTGTGCCAAGGCGGGTTTATTTAGGGAATAAAATATTATGTTTAAACAAGAGAGATATAGCCAACATTAAGAGATAAAGCTGGCAGGAGGGACAAGAAAAATTTATTTTACTGTACAGTGTTTTCTCCTGTCATTTTTATTCAGCTTCAGTGACTTCAACATATTTCAGTAATTAGTGTTAGGAGTGTTAAGCGTGCAGTGATGACCTCCTTAAGTGTTGCATCAAATTTGCCTTCATAGTTAATAACTGCAGCTCTCTGTGTGTACGTGAGACATCTGCATTGTGGAGAAATCCTGGAATATCCATCTTGAAAAACGTTTGAATACACACATCCTATGGTGAAAACTCCTGCGTTTGCTGCCTGTATTTTCTGGAAATCTGCAAGATCTAGATTTATTTTTAGAGGAAGATTTTTCTTGATTTGAATAAGTGCATCTTCTGTGATGTCTGCCATCTTTGAATGTTCCATATTTATGTCCTCTTAAAGGCTATAAAGTAAAATGGAGTACGGCTTCAGGAAGGAGACGGTGTGTGGTTTGCGAGTCTCTCTTGTATTAAACATCACAGAGACTTTCCCTTTATCCCAACATTTAGGAACCTGCCAAGTCAAATCTATTTGTTGGTAGAGCGAAGCTGTCTCAAATTGAGCTGAATGACGTCAGTCTGCAGTGACATACCGCTGCTGACTATTGGTGCATGTCAATGAAGGGAAGGGTCTACATGGTTGGCTAACCTGAGGCATGTCCTGGTCTGACTCTGCAGCTGTGAGCGCGGATGTGATGCCTCCTGGCTTCATGCCACTTGTAGAGTTTGTCTACATCTCAGATGCGGTGTTGAGGTTCGGAGGGATGATTACTTTACAAATGACACACTTTGGAAAAATGTAAGAGCTGCTACAGGCAGCTTCGATTGATGTTCAATTGTCCACTGAGAAATTATAAATGCATTAAAACAGCTTGTATATAGGTCACTTTTGATACAGTTTAAAAGAAAGCACAAGCGTTGGTTTTATATACTTCAGAAGTACTTGATTCTCATGGTCATTTTGTTTATATTACCTTTACCATGTATGTTATCTGACCCCTGATGCCTCTGTCTGTCTCTCAGCAGCAGTACATGAAAACCACCGCTCTGATTCTCAAGACTTGCGGGAGGGTAGGACACGGACCAAGGACAAACCCATTAACCACTGGAGCAGACCCATAAAAAGAGGCAGATGCTGTTTTTTTTTTAATGCTTTTTCTGATGTTGTAGTCTGAGGCGTTTGATTGAACCGAGCTCTCTGACTGCGTTTCTAGTTTATTTATAGGTTCAATCAATGTAATTGTCATCCTTAAAACAACATTGTCCTTAAGATGAAAGCTGTGTCAGGCACTTCGAGATTCTCTGTGTCTCACTAAGGTGAAGGAATGGGATTTACATGAATACAGGAAAGACGAGCTAAGACAAAGGAAGGAGGGAACACATCTCACTTCCACACTCCTGCTGAGATGGCGAGCTGCTGTATGTTTTCCATCTAGTGAAGCAAATATCAAAAAAGCAAGACATACAGTACGTGCAGGTTTGAAAAGGAAAGGAAATATGGCCTGTTTGACAAGATGAATCAGGAGACTTCAGTTTAAGATCTTGTGGCCTCAGCTATTTTGTAATACTGGCAATGACAGCCAGCAGTTGCAGTCAATAAAAGCAGTTCAAGATGAACACATATTATAGGCGAGGAGATCTGAGCAATGACAGATCATCTCGAAGAAGCGAAGTGTGTACACTGCACAGTGTTGAAAAGAACAAGACAGTGTATTTCATCTGGCCACTTACAGTTATACTGCAGTTATGGAATAAAGCAATTGTTGGCAAATACAATGTGCTGCTAAAAGAGAAAAATATCTTACAATAAACCAATGCAGGTTTAGCTACTGAGAGAAATTTTAGACTTATAATCCATTCATTCAATTCACTATATCTGTACAAGGGAACATATAAAACTACATTACAGACTAAATAATGACTCTAACTATAGCACTTTTTATTATTGTATTTATTTTATTTTCACTGATATCCTCAGTGCTGATTTTGACTTATCATGTTTTGATGACAAAAACAAAAACAGGTACAAAAAATATTACAAAATGCAAACCACCTGAGGCAGTTTGGAATCAGTCTTTTCAGTATTTTCAACGTTGCGCGTTAACACTAAAGTCATCCAAAAGGTGAAAGAACACATATGGAATTATCTAGTAAACAAAAAAGTTTCATATTTTAGATTGTCCAAAGTAGCCACAGTTAGCTTTTCACATTCATGCTGGTCTCTCATCAGTTGTCTTGTGCAGAGGAAGGATGGGTACAGAGTCAATGGCCCTATTAGTGCTACTGCAACTACTGTACAAATCCAAATTCTGGCAACAAACACTCAGTTAAGTAAAGAGAAAAGACAGTCCATTGTTACTTTCAGAAGTGAAGGTCAGTCTGAAAAATCTCAGGAACTTTGAATGTGTCTCCAAGTGCAGTTGTCAAAACCACCGAACACTATAATGAAACAGGCTCTCATGAAGACCATCAAGAGGTACCTCAGCTGCACAGGATAAGTTCATAAGAATTAGCAACCTCAGAAACTGCCCATTTACAGCATCTCAGATGGCATCTGATGATTTGCAACTGCACTTGGTCACACATTCAAAGTACTTGAGATTTTTCAGATTAACTGACCTTCACTTCATTGCCGACTGTTTCTTGCCATAACACTGATTTGTACTGTAGTTGTAGCAACACTAATAAGGCGACTAACCCTGTACCTGCCCTTCCTCTGCTTTTGGTCTGAAGGCTGGTATACACTGTGCAATTTCAGACCGGATCTGCAGCCCGGTGCACCTCCAGCATTGACAAGCTATTGCAACCAGAGATCATGCCCCCTCCGTGCCCCCACCTGTGTGTGTGACAGAGAAACAAGATGCGCTAGATGTCACTCCAGAAGGGAAGGGGGAAAAGAAGCAGGAAAAAAGGAAGTGGAACCCACAGAGGTGGAGAAAACACAGCAGATCTGTGCAGTATTGATTGAAAAACAAGGTTTGGGGTGTCTGATCTCACCTGTACAGTGTAATAATGCACAACTGTGTGTGGACGTTCGAATGTACAGTGCATGCTGGATTTGTACGTTGCAGCCAAAATGGTCGCACAGTGTACTACATCTTCGTGTTCACATGTTTCTGAAAGTGCACAGTGTATGCCAGCCTTAAAGCATAGCTATAAGGCAAGAAACGGCATAAATTATCTCACCTGGGATGCGAAAAATGTTCCGGTTGACAACCTTGTGAATTGGATGAGAGAATGCAAAGTTGCCATCAAAGCTAAACATCACTACTTCAGACAATCTAAAATATAAAATATGGTCTGCGTTTTTTAACGCAGTTTTGTTTATTATATAATAAACTGCTTTGTTTTGTTTATTACATAAAAATGTAAGTTTTCATTTTATTCACAACTGAAGTGGGGAGTTATGTTTTGTTGGGTCATGGTGAGGGCATCATCTCCTCAGCAGATCAGAATCAATCCACGCCAGTCTTCTTTATTCCATTGACTAAACAGACACAAACTCTCTTAAACTAACCAATTAATTACTGATTTTACATATGAATGGAACAGAATGAAAGAGAGGGAAATGTTACATCATACAAATATGCAGTCATCTTTCTCTTTGACGAAAAAACCGCCGAAGCTTTGAACCAGTGGCAACAGAGGATTTACCTTCTTTACAAACTAAAGCCCTTTTCCATCAAAACTGTGATCCTTGAATCATTTTATCTTTTATTGAGCCTCCTGTGTTCTTCTTGTCTGCTGGTTTCATCGCTTCACAGTGAAGGACAGAACAGTCTGAACAGCACTGTTAAAATTTGTTCTGGACACCTAACCTCTTTTTGAATTTAATATATCCCCCAAACAGCAGCAAGCAGGAAGCTAATGTTAGCCGCTAGCTTACTGATGCAGTAAAACTTCACCACACAGTGTCAAACAAAGTCATATTACGGTGTTGTTAGTGTAAACCCACAGCTGCAGTTGAGTGTATCTCATCTATAACTATGCCCATATTAAATAAATAGAAGATATGAAGGTCCAAATTGGTCCAACTTCACTAGCGAGCTGTTACTATAGCGACATGTCAATCAAACCTCAGCACGGCAGTGATTTGTTGGATTATTTGCAGTAATATCTTACTAACGGAGCAAAAAGTTAAAGATGGACCCCCACATAATTTATTAGAGGGTCCAAATAAAACTTTTGAGACCATAATGACCCATGAAAAAAAAGGAATTCGCTTAGTATTTTCAGTTAGAAGTCCAATGTATCTCTATGGGAAAAAGGCTTCTCGGAGCTGGACGATTGTTCCCCAGCAGCCAAGCGGTGGTATTACAATTTAAACTTACTTCTGCAGTGGCCTCACTGAACAGCCCGGGTCATTGCCCCATGGTTGTCAGCTTTATACCGTACGTTTTGTGTTTACCTGCAGGGGGTAGAGTGCAGGCCTTCGTGTGACTGGGTGCCGTGGGTGGGTTCTTAATACGGAGAGGACTCCCACCAATGAAGTCAGAGTGGTGGACCCTGGAGACCGTGGGAGACTGGGGGATGCTGGGAAGTGTCCGGGACTTTGCCAGTATGGGCCTCTGCAGCTTCCTTTCCAGTGACCTGTTCAGAAAACACAAAGAATCATGTTTCGGGTGAACCGCTAGTCCAAACCATTTTAAAATTAAAGTTAAAGGGTGTGTACAGGTCCTTAAAGTGATTTTAATTCAATTTTGCAAAGTAAAGCCTTAAATGTCTTAAATTTGAAGTTGTTAGGTCTTAGTTGCCACAGATATTTTGTCTCCAGTCCACATCTTTGAGCTAACTGAGCAATTTGTGGACTACTTTGTTAATAATTATTATTATTACTTTTATTGTCTTACTAATTTTCCTTATTTTTTATTTTTGTTGATTGTTATTCATTGTCTTAAGTTCCTTTCATTTTATGAAATATTTTCTTCATTTAAAATGGATTTGTGGACTACTTTGACCACTACTAACTTTTGTTTCTTTTTGGTTGTCTTTTTTTTTTTGTTGATTTATTGCTTATGTTGTTAATTTTTTTCTGTCCTCCATCTTCTACTGCTTTTCCAGGGAGTTGGGTTGCAGGGGCAGCAGCTTGAGCAGGGAAGTCCAGACTTCTCCCTCCCCAGCTACTTCGCCAAGCTCTTCTGGGGAGACCCCGAGGCATTTGCAGGCCGGCTGAGAGACATAGTCCCTCCAGAGTGTTCTGGTCCTTCCCCGGGGCCTCTTCTCAGTGGGACATGCCCCAAACGCTTCACCAGGAAGGTGTCCAGGAGGCATCCGGTTCAGATACCCAAGCCACCTCATGTGGCTTCTCTCAACGTGGAGGAGCAGCGAGTCTACTCTGAACTCCTCCCGCATGACTGAGCTTCTCACCCTATCTCTAAGGGAGAGCCCAGCCACCATGTGGAGGTAACTCATTTTGGCCGCTTGTATCCTGGATCTTGTTCTTTTGGTCATGACCCAAAGCTCATGACCATAGGTGAGGGTCAGAATGTAGATCGACCTGTAAATCGATAGCTTTGCCTGTCAGCTCAGCTCCTTCTTCACTATGTCAAACTGATGCAGAGTCTGCATCACTGCACACCAATCCACCTGTTGATCTCCCACTCTCCCCTTCCCTCATTCATGAACAAGACCCCAGCCGTGGTCTCATATTTGGAGGTACTAATTCTCATCCCAGGTGCTTCACACTTGGCTGTGAACCACTCCAGTGATAGCTACAGGTCATGGCCTGATGAAGCCAACAGATCCACATCGTCTACAAAAAGCAGCTCCTGACACCACCAAACCGGACCTCCTCAAAGCCCTGGCTGCACCGAGAAATTCTGTCCATAAAGATTATGAACAGAATTGGTGACAAAGGGCAGCCATGGCAGAGTCCAACCCTCACAGGCAATGTGGACCAAGCTGATACCGGTCATACAGTGACTAAACAGCCCTAATCAGTGCGTCTGGCACCTCATGTTCCCAGAGAACACCCTGAGGGACACGGCTGAATGCCTTCTCCAAGTCCACAAAACACATATAGACAGGTTGAGCAAACTCTTATGCATCCTCCAGGACCCTGCCAAGAGTGTAGAGCTTCAACAGCCAAAAACCACACTGCTCCTCCTGAATTAGAGGTTTGACTAGCCGACGGATCCTCCTCTCCAGTACTCCAGAATAGACCTTACCATGGAGGCAGAGGAGTGTGATCCCCCTATAGTTGGAACCCACCCTCTGGTTCCCCTTCTTAAAGAGGGGAACCACCACCGCGGTCTGCCACTCTAAAGGCATTGCCCATAATGACCATGCAATGTTGCAGAGGCGTGTCAGCCAAGACAGCCCCACAACATCCAGGGCCTTGAGGAACTCCCGGCAGATCTCATCCACACACATTTTAACCATCTCGGTGACCTAAACTGCAGAGATTGGAGAGCCCACCCCAGAGTCCTCAGGCTCTGCTTCCTCAAAGAAAGGCATGATGGTGGGATTGAGGAGTTCCTCAAAGTACTCCCCCACCAACCCACAAAGTCTGTAGTCGAGGTCAGCAGCGCACCACCCACACCATACACAGTGTTAACAGTGCACTGCTTCCCCCTCTGGAGATGCCATATGGTGGACCGGAATTTCCTCGAGGCCATCCAGAAGTTGTACCCCATGACCTCACTGAGCCCCTCCCACACATTTTTTGACTCAGCAACCACTGAAGCCATGTTCCACTTGGTCTGCCTGTACTCATCAGCTGCTTCCAGAGTTCCACAAGCCAAGAAGGCCCAATAAGACTCTTTCTTCAGCTTGACAGCATCCCTCACCACTGGTGTCCACCAACGGGTACGAGGGTTGCTGCAACGACAGGCACCAGCTACCTTATGGCCACAGCTCTGATCAGCCGCCTCAACAATGGAGACACGGAACAAGGCCCACTCAGACTCAGTGTTCCCAGTCTCCCTCAGTATATGGTCAGAGCTCTGCCAGAGGTGGGAGTTGAAGCTCCGCCTGACAAGAGACTCTGCCAGATGTTCCCAGATGCGGGTGTGCCATGTCTGACTGGCATCCTCCGCCACCATCGGAGCCAATTCACCACCAGGTAGTGATCAATTGACAGCTCTGTCCCTCTCTTCACCCAAGACACGTCCAAGACACACGGAAGCAAGTCTGACGATATGGCCACAAAGTTGATCATCGAACTGTGGCCTAGGGTGTCCTGTTGTCAAGTGCATATATGGATATCCTTACGCTTGAACATAGCGTTTGTTGTGGACAATCCATGATGAGCACAGAAGTCCAATAACAGAACACCACTCAGGGGGGCTGCTCCTCCCAATCACACCTCTCCAGGTCTCACTGTCATTGTCCACGTGAGTGTTGAAGTCCCCCAGCAGAATTATGCTCAATTATGCTCCCCCATCCAGAGTGCTCTCCAGCACCCCCTCTAAGGACTCCAAAAAGGGTGGGTACTGTGAACTGCTGTTTGGTGCATAAGCACAAGCAACAGTCAGGACCCATCCCCTTGCCCAAAGGCGGAGGGAGGCTACCCTCTCGTCTGCCATGGTGAACCCCAACGTGCTGATGTCATATTATTCAATGCTCAGTTGTATACATTATTATCTCTCACACTTAAAGAGTAAAATACATAAAAAGAGTTATAGGAGCACCCAATTCACCTACTGAAAAAATGATATCATGGACCAACTGTTCAAAACTCAAAAAGGTCTTAAAACACATTAAATGTAAATGTCTCTAGATGTTATTGCTGTGACCATCCTATGTCAGTGTAACAGCTTATGTAACACTTCAGTAGTCTATATATTTTACTGTGGGATGACAATGTTGGCTTGTGTTTCTTTTTTTCCTGTGTTTATCCCGGTGAGACTAATTAGCTTTGGATTAAAACAGTACCTTTTAGTTATGCTATCACAGAGATGGGTGACAAATAAAAACAAGAGAATATCAGAAATCGAACAACCAGGAACGTATGCGGCATATGTATAGAAACTCCCACTCATAAGCACAATTATATACATGCACTGATACACAAAGCTCAAAGTTAATGAGCAACAAGAGAGCAACTGTAGTAATCAATAGTGAAATTACTTCCACCTCAACGTAATCAAGCTGAGGGCCATTTGGGAGACAACCAATGAGCGTGGCTTTCTTTTCTAGCAGTTGTTGCACTACCATCTCCTCGGGGATCTGATCAATAGCAGCACTCAAATGATCAACTTCAGAGCAAATTGATAATAAACAGTAACGCAGTGAACCAATCTCCAAATGTCAATAATGAGGTGTGATGTACAAGTTAAAGTGTCTCTTTTATTTCTGTGAAGATTCTCAGTCATCCAGGTCATGGCGTGTGGTTTTCCTTCTGTTGAGTGGACTGGAAATTTGATTTGAATGTTTATTTCCTGCTACCAGACAATGTTGGTACGTCAGTGTGCCCTGTGAAAGTACTGTTTTTATCAAACATACAGTAGCTCAGTGCTATGAAATAGTTTTCACCTTCTTCCATATAACTTCTTTTGTATATTGGTCACACTTTAATGTTTCAGCTCATCCAACATATTTTTATATCAGACAAAGATAACCCAAGTAAATGTAACATGCAGTTAAATAATGATTTCATTTATTGAGGGGAAAAAGCCCTCATCTCAGGCTCAGCTCACATTTGCCAAAAGCATCTTGACTTTTGGTTATACAGTATATTCCGTGGACTGACAAGAGTTGAACTTTTTGGAAGATGTGCATCTATACTTATAGGATTAGTAAAGCACCACTACATTTATTTGTAAAATCACAGATATAGTTTGTGTTGTATGCAAGTGATGACACATATATTATCCTCATTACCTTTTAATGAATAGCTTAACTTAATCAGTTACAAAACAAATGAAAAAGGACCAAATAATGTCAAGAAATGTAAACACCATACATTGTTGAAGCAAGGGTTATGGGTAAGAGATGCAGTATGTTACTTCAGCAATGTAATGCATACGCCTTTGCATGTACTGGTCTATTGTGTGTGCCAACAGTCTCTGCTTCTGTAACGGTGGTGGTGGTTTCTACGGTGCAAAGGGTGGATATATGGCTCGTGGTTTCTGATTACATGTGGTTGACCAGGTTCTGGTTGCTCTGCTGTTGTTCCTCTGGACAAATAACGCTGGTGCAAGTGCACTATTGTGAAGCGATGGACATTAAGTGCTCTAGCAACTTGTCTGGTGATCCACCCTGCCTCCAGCATTCCAATGGCTCGTTCCTAGTCAGGTTGCCCCAGTTGTGGCATTCTTAGAGATGTCATTGTCTCCAAAGCTGTGGTGTCTTTTTATAGGGTTGGGTGTGTTTGACAGAGGAGTAGGCATATGGGACTGGTTGCCCAAAGGCATTGTGAGTTCCTCCCGAAAAGTGTGTTTTGAGACACAGAACTACTCACAATAATCAGTCAAGTGTGACCAAATCCCACATGTTGGGAATTATCATAAACACAAAAATACATGCATTTGTACAACTAGTTTTATTAGTTGAGGAAAAAAAAGCTCTTCCCAATTTGGGACAAAAATAGAGTGGTGTGCTATTAAATCCCTTTAGTATAGTTACATCTGGCATAAAACCAACACAGCATTTCATAAAAAGAACATCATACCAACAGTCAAAAAGGGCGGGAATTGTGTGGTGGTCTGGGGCTGCTTTGCTGCTTCAGGCCCTGGGCAACTTCCAGTATCAGATGGGACTATGAATTTTGCATGACAGTGATCTGAAACACACCAGGAAGTGCACAGGAAGTCTACTTCTGAATGGCTCAAAAGAAAATGAAGGTCCTAGTCAAAGTCTGGACTCAAATCTAATCAAGATGCTCTGGTGTGACCTTTAACAGGCCATTCATGCTAAAAAAAAGCCCTCCATCGTGGCTGAATGAATACAATACTGCAAAGAAGAGTGGGCCAAAATTCCTAAGGCTCACTGGGGCAAATACTTTCTTATATAGGGCTGAGTATAGACTTGAATAGCTTGTTTGCCATTAATAAATGAAATCATCATTTAAGTGTGACCAATATGCCAAAAATAAGAAGTTGTGAAATGGCAAATCCCCCACCAGTTTTGAAATTGACCTTCTTCCTTGAAGGCCACAGCATATTTGGAATGAGCATAGTCAATAACCCAGGGGTATATGACATTTTCAACCTCACTACATAGCTATAAATCTATGTAGGTCAAAGTTTAATAATTTTAATGTGTTCAAGGTCATAGCCCAGGTCAAGTTCATGAGGGATAATCATGAGGGATATTAAAATGGTGGTATTAAATTGGTGCTTCTAGCTATAGTAGTTTTGGTACTATAGGTCAAAACATATTTGTATTATTCATTAATGTTGTGACTCCATGTGCTCCACTACTGTATATCCACTACTGCGCTCCAAGGGAGCACAGTAGTGGATATTTTTCTAGGCTGACACTAAATAAATGTGCCACTGGTTTTCAGTTTTATAACATCACAATATATGTAATGAATATCACATAAAGGACGATTCATAAAATCCATTTTATGTGAAATAGAACTGAGTGATACAAAAAAGTCCCAATATTGAGACTTAATGTGATTCAGTGATTTGGATCCACTGATATGCAGCCAGCATCTCAGCCATCAGAGTCAGCCTGGAATAAGTGGAGGATATCTGACCCCCTGACTGTTAAGTGACAAGTTTGAACACATAATCTGATGTTGAAAGGCAACCGAGCATGTGTAGCTCCTTCACTGATGATTCCTACTGATGACAGAGTGAGGGTGAGATTTATTTTGGAAAACACATTTGTAGTGGGCTGATATTAACACGAGATGCATTTGTCTCCATTGGATGTTACAGACAAGATGTGCCCTGTTGCACTGCAGTTATTCTCAATTGCTTCATCATCATTTGTCATCCAAGCTCCCACTTTTATTTTGAAAAATGTTACATGCTTTTAGTGACACTGTGTCTAATTTTATCTGACATGTAGCCATGTAGTGCATCAGCCGCTGGTTGCCTCTCATCAAATGTCATCAGCGTCAGGTATTGCAAATCAGTTACACAAATTCTGGACTAAAAATAGATCACCTAGAATACATTAAATGTCTATCTCTACGGGATAAGCACCTGATTAAAAAGAAAGTCATACTGTAAAATTTTTGGACACTGCAGTTGCAATTTGAATGGTTAGTTGTCGAGGAATGCAGAGATAACTGATGATTTAGTCCAAAATATCACAAAACACACACTGGACTTTGGAATTGCAGTGTTTTATAGTTACATGCTGTAACTGCACTGGCTGACACTGAGATTGCAATTCAATTAATTGTGCCGCTCCAGAGATTATTAATCTATAGTTAATTACAGTTTTTCTCCATTGCTTAAAAACTATTACTGGTTGTACCCACTAAACCTAATGCCATCGACCAAAAAACAGGTTTATTTAACCTGGTGAACTTTTGGTTCTAAACTCTAAACACAAACCTTTCCTTTATCCATATCTGCACTACGTTCTACACACACAACAGACTGGCACTCACAACTCAAACATAAATCTCTATGAGGAAACACTGAATCAGAATGGTTCAGCGCCTTATTATAGACAGATTTAAGATCTATGGGTCAGTTTATTTTGGATACACAAAGACCTGAATTCAGAAGAAGCACAAGTGGAAAGGACAAAAATAGTCCCTGATGATATACAGTGGATATTAAAAGTCTACACACCCCTGTTCAAATGCCAGGTTTTTGTGATGTAAAAATTGACACCAAGATAA
>JAQQAE010006770.1:2786-13360 GCA_029823295.1 Pseudamia nigra
ATTGTTTATTTGGTTGATAATTTTGCTCACTTTGTCCATTTTAATCATTATTCTGTTTATTTTTATGATTATTTTGTTCATTATTGTTAATTTTGTTAATGTTAGGTGCATTTTAATTAATACTTTGCTCATTTTGTACATTTTATTCATTCTGTAAATTATTTTGTTAAATATTATTCATTATATATTATTCAGTCTGTTATGCTCATAGTTTTGTTTATTATTGTTGTTTTAATCAGCTTTATTAATTCATTGGTTTATTTTGTTGATCGTTTTGTTTATTTTTGCCTATTCAAATGATTGTTTTGGTGATATTTATATATTTTGTTAATTTTCTTGATGATTTTTAAACATTTTATTGATGAGTTTGTTCAGATTTTTGGTGTTGTTTGCTTATTTTTGTCACTGCGTTTTTTGGTCATTTTGATTATTTTTTGGGCGGGGGTTGATGATTTTGTTCAATAATTTTTGTAATATTTTGTCATTTACTGGTTGTGTTTATTTGTATTCATGTGCTGATTATTTAGTTTGATTTCATGGATTATTTATTATATTTTGTTCACTTTTGTCCATGTAATTCTTTGTACTGGCCATTTTTTGTTCATTTTCTTGATTATTTTGTTCAATTTGTTGATTATGTTGCTCAATATGTTGTTTTCATTGTTTGCTTGTTTTTTGATCCATTTGCTTTTTGTCCCATTTATTATTTAGTTCATTTTTAAAAATTATTTTACTTTTTAAAATTTGGTTGGTGTAATGTTTAGCAAATTCATGTTGATTTTATACACCTTATTTTCTTTTACATGTAAAGCAAAAAACACTGTGATATGTGGACTTATTTGCAACAAATATAATGAACATTTGTACAATAATTCGCTACTTTTTTTTCCTTCATAATATATTGCCTTATGAGTAACATCCCTAGTCACACTTCATAATATGGAGGAATTTATGTCACATAGTAGGTAATCCAGTTTGACTACAAAATAAAAGGACATGCATAAACAAATCCATTTCATTTTCATCCCTGTTGTGTTCTCTTCATTCCGACAACATTCAGTACTATTAAATCTGGCTGTAAAAACGCACCTCAAAAGTCTGCATGGACAAGATTCTGTTGCAGTTTTCTGCTGAGCCCTGACACACCTGATGTTGCGCAACAAAACAGGCAGGTCATAATGAGTCGACACAGCCAGATGGAAAAAAAATAGGTGGGGCTCTGCAAAACAGCATTAACGTGTCACTTCACCTGCTAATGACACAGTAAATATAACATGAAACAGCCGATCATGCATTTGAAGTACATTACATAACTATAAAACTTAAGACAGTCTCAAAATTAAAGGTAAAGGAGAAGTGAGATCGCAATAGGACATTTCTGACATATTTTTTCAAAGACACAGAGATGGGTATACAGTAGCAGTGGTCGGTGCCTGTTATTATTGCTGGGTCACAGTGAATGTGCAGAATTGATAAAAGCAATACACAGTTATTATTAGCAGCATTTTCATTAGGCATCATCTTTCACTTATTGCATCAGTGTTAAACGAAGCTCAGTGTTGCAGTTTATATCTGCATTATGTGTCCTAACAAATGCTACAGCTAACTAGGACATGGAGTCCTAAAGAAATCTACAGTATGCTGCTGTGTTCTCCTTGTCACTGTCATACTGCCCTTCAAAGGCAGTATGACATACAAGCATAAGAATGATTAAAGAGCTTCCCGCCTTGCATAAAACAAGGCTCTACACTACCAGTCAGAAGTCTTTACACACCCTTTCCCTTCAGTTTCTTTCATTTATTTATCACTTTCAACATTGCACATTACTACTGAAGACATCCAAACTGTGAAAGAACACATATGGAATTATGCAGTCAATAAAAAATGTCACAACCCAGAGCACTCATGGCATTCTCTCATCAGATTCATGAGGTAGTCACCTGGAAAGGTCACAGATGTGCCTGTTAAGTGTTAATTTGCACCATTTCTTGTCTTCTAAATGTGCTTTAGACCATCAGTTGTCTTGTGCAAAGGAAGGGTAGGTATTAGTGCCACTATCGTACAACTACTGCAAGAAACACTCAGTTAAGTAAAGGGAAAAGACAGTCCATCAGTTACTCAGTCAGTCCAAAAAATCTCAGGAACTTGGAATGTGTCCCCAAGGGCAGTCACCAAAACCACCAAACACTTCCTGAGGTGCTGTAAATTGTCAGTTCTCAGAGTTTCTTGAGTACACGTTCCAAATTCTTCAGATTGTTTGGTTTAACCGGCAAATTGTCTTTTCTATTTACTTAAGCGTTTCTGAAGCCATAATATGGATTTGTACTGTAATTGTAGTAGCACTAATGTGGCTACTCACTCTGAAGACAAGAAATAAAACAGTTACTAAACAGTTTTGGATGATTTAAAATATAAAAGATCTTCTGGGTTGTTTAATATTTTTATTTACTACATAATTCCATACATGTTTTTCAAAATGAATGTACGATGTTGAAAAAAAGAAAAAACACTGAAAGAAACGTTTGACTGAATAATGGATTGAATACCATTCCCATTCACAAGATACAGACTTCCCCTCTGCATTGATCAATCCTTTTTTAATACCTGATATTCACATTTTCATCCTCTAATGTGCAATATTGTATATTTCCTGTTGCATGTGCATTTATAGTATTTATGTCTGTTGTATTATTGTTGCATAAATGCTTAAGCAGGCTCAAGGTCTGAAAATTAACTAAAGGTCTTACAGTATAAATTGCATCACTTGCATTATGTTCAAAAATGTTTACATGTATTACCCCTGTCAAATAAATTAAACTGAAACAAAATAAACTTTATTGCTGTTAAAAACACAAGCTTCCTATTTGACTCTTGTTATCAGTGACATTTGATTGCACACCTATAGTTATCACTGATTTTTTTAATTAAACCCTGACTGAATACAAAACACACAGTTCATGTTTGATACAAACAAAAAAAGGATCAAACCCAGAAATAATGCATCTGTGCTCTGTTCACCATCAGCTTTAAATGAGCAGGGATTAAGCTTTTTAAATTTTATCTCTGAGCTGGACACTTTTAATGGCCTAAGCAGAATTTGGAAAGTGATCAACGTCAGAGTCACAGTGAGATTAACAGGTAAAATACACAAAAATCTAGTCTGAACCAGACAACGCACCCATGTAGGATTAGTCATTTTGCACAGTTTGGTGGAGACATGAATTATGAATGAAGCTGAGCTGATCTAGGCCAGCGTGAATTTATGTAAATTGATTACAGATCAAAATCTGCTCACAGCAAATATTGTCGTCTTGATAATTCTGTAAACCTCCATTTGCAGGACCAGTCAAAAGTCTGGACAGAACTACTCAGTTCAGTGGTTTTTCTTTGTTTTTATCATTTTCATCATTGTACATTAATACTGAAGATATCCAAACTGTCAAAGAACACATACGGGATTGTGTAGTAAACAAAAAGGGTTGTTGTATAAAACACGTTTTATATTTTAGATTGTCCAAAGTAGACACATTTAGTTTTGCACAAACATGGCATTCTCAAGGTAGTCACCTGGAACAGTTTTCAATTCACAAGTGCATTCATTTTTTGCCAGGTCTTGCCTTCTTGGACCCACATTCAAAGATGTTGACATTTTTCAGGTCTAAAGCCCAATGCATTATGGTGGTGCATACAGACACAACGGTTGACAGCTCTCGTATGGAGTATTGTTTGTTCCTGAAAATCATCTACAGGTCATGCTGTCACAGTAAGTCCTGCAGAATCATCAGTGACAATATGCACTCCTTTCATAATGGTTTTACGTTACTACCCTATGGAAGCCACAGGGCCCTCAAGTGCTACTTTTGGACTTGTTTTTATGTGAGGAACTGTGTGCTTGATGCATTTCAAATATAGTTTTTGCATTACTTTACCAATTAACTTTTATCTGTACACAGTGCTGTGAAAAATTGCTTCACTATTTTGTGATTTCTTATTTTTTTTGTATATTTGTTACACTTAAATGTTTAAGATCATCAAACAATAATAACAATTTAAATAGTAAATTGAGGACAACATAAATAAACACAAAATGCAGTTTTGAAATGAAGGACTTATTTTAAAGAGGAAAAAAATCTAAACCTAGATGGCCCTGTGTGGAAAAATTGCCTAAACCTAATAACTGGTTGGGCCACCCTTAGCAGCAACAACTGCAATAAAGCATTTGCAATAACTGTCAATGAGTCTGACAGCGCTGTGGAGGAATTTTGGCTGGTGTGTTTTGGATCATTGTCCTGCTGCAGAACCCAAGTGTGCTTCCGCTTGAGGTCATGAACAGATGGACGGACATTCTCCTTCAGGATTTTTTGGTTGAAGCAGAATCCATGGTTCCATTTACCACAAATCTTCAAGGTCCTGAAGCAGCAAAACAGCCCAGACCATCACACTGTACTATTGGTATGATGTTCCTTTTATGAAATGCTGTGTTACTGTTAAACCAGATGTAATGAGACCAAGGGGCAACGACCGGGGCTGTTCAGTGAGGCCAATGCGGAAGTAACTTTACGTTGCAATCTCACCACTTGGCCACTGGGGAACCAATCATCCGGCTCCAAGAAGCTTTTTTCCCATAGAGGTACATTGAACTTCTATCTGAAAATACTAAGCAAATAAATTTTTTTCATGGGTCATCATGGTCTCAAACATTTTATTTGGACCCTCTAATAAGTAATGTGATGGTCCATCTTTAACTTTTTGTTTCGTTATTAAGATATTATGGCAAATAATCCAACAAATGACTGCCGTGCTGGGGTTTGATTGACATGTCACTGTAACAGCAGGTCGCTATAGCGAAAACGGACCAATTCAGACCTTCATATCTTCTATTTATTCAATATGTTCATAGTTTTACATGAGATACACTCGACTGCTGCTGTGGGTAAGTGTTTACATGAACAACACTGTGATATGACTTTGTTTGACACTGCATGGTGAAGTTTTACTGCATCAGTAAGATAGCGGCTAATGTTTGCCCTCCCATGAGTCCCCTGGCATAAACGCTTCATAAGCCCCGCTGCTGTTTGTCCAAATATGGTTACATCCTGTTTTTGGCTCCAACCTGGCGTCTAGAAAGTGACAACTCGATTGGCCTCAAAACAGCCCTTCAGAAACTAATGGGTGATGTCACAGTCACTTTGTCCATAGTATATGCAGTTTATGAATGAGACACACACCTTCCAAAAAGTTTGACTTTTGTCTCATCAGTCCACAGAGTATTTCCCAAAAAGTCTTCAGGATCATCAAGATGTTTTCTGGTAAAAAATGAGACAAGCCTTTTGTTCGTTTTTGTCAGCAGTGGTTTTCATCTTGGAACTCTGCCATATAGATCATTTTCAACCAGTCTCTTTCTTACGGTGGAGGCCTGCAGTTCTTTGGATGTTGTTGTGGGGTCTTTTGTGACCTCTTGGATGAATCATCACTCCGTTCTTGGGGTAATTATGGGATGGTCCTGGGAAGCTTCACCAGTGTTCCATGTTTTCACCATTTGTGGATAATGGTTTATACTGTGGTTTGCTGTAATCGCAGAGCTTTACAAATGTCTTCATAACATTTTCCAGACAGATCTCAATTATTTGTTTCTCATTTGTTCCTAAATTCAATTGAGCTAATTTATGTTTTAACGGGGGGAGGGGCAAGCACTTTTTCACACAGGGTATGGATGTAGGTGTAGGTTTAGATTTTTTCCCCATTAAAAATCAAAACCATTTAAAAACTGCATTTTGTGTTTACTTGTGTTTTCTTAAATTTATTATTTAAATTTGTTTGATGATCTGAAACATTTAAGTGTGACAAATATACAAAAAAGTAATAAATCAGAAAGGGGGCAAACACTTTTTCACAGCACCATTTGTGTGAGAATATGTGTGACGAGAGCTGTTTAAATGTTGTGGTATTGTTTACAATGCGATGAAAATAAAGGCACTCCATTCCAATCCAAAAAGGCAAACTAAAAACTTGTGTGCTTGATTCTCTTATAGAGCTTTGAAGCTTGGACACTCAGTGCCAAAACAAATGAGTCCATCCTCCAAAGAGTGGGATAAGAATGTCTGCTGCTTTTCTGCTGCACCATCAAAGTCATACAGAGGAGGCTCCTATAAGACATCAAATTTCAAAGGCTCTGAAGCAAGACCAGGGCAATGCATCATCTTCCCGCCGCCGGAAATAATCCCTAACAAACGTGGGACCCAGCAAGAAACAGAGATGCATGGCTCCTATGTGAAGACCTTTTTGCCTATGGCTGAATTAGCGACGGCACTCCAGAATGTGGCTACTTTGGACAATGTAAAATATGAATCATGTTTGGGATTTTTTTGTTTCTACTATATAATTCCATATTCTCTTTCACAGTTTGGATGTCTTCAGTATTAATGTACAATGTTGAAAATCATTAAAATAAAGAAAAAAAACACTGAAGCGGAAGGTGGATCCAGTTCCAAGTGTGGTTCCAAAGCACAGTCCCACTTCCCATTTCCTAACAGTAAAGAATCACCTTATTGAACAGACAGGTTGTTCTTGATCGATGGCTCCTTACACGTTGCTATGTACGTATGCTGACTTTGGCAATGACTCAAAAACGATGACAGGGTCTGTGTATTGCAACACAATGCAGAGATACAGGAAGCTGCAAAAGTTTACCAAAGATCAATAGGCTCCTTAGACTAACCTCAGTCCAAACATTCCCTCCAGTGTAAACTTTGGCAGAGCATGTACAGTAGGCTTTGTTTAAACATTAGGAAAAGATCCTCCTGGGAATTTTGAGCGTTGAAAACTTCACTTCCTGCCTTTCTGGTGAATCGTTAAAACCTCAGTTTGTTCCCAGTCTTCATAATTTTATGAAGGGAATAAAATATGAAGAAAATAATCAATGAAATGAATGAAATCAGTAAAAAAGAACAAAACTGGACCAGAAATCTATTATAAAGTACTATAATATATGTATTTTTAACCATAAATTAATAAACCTGTCTTTACATTCATATGTTTTAATGTACAGTATGTAATGTAAAATATAATAAGATGTATAATAATGAACCGTTATTTAGTTGATTTGGATTTAACATTGTGAATGATATTAAATGAAAATGGCACAAAACTAACAAAATCAACAAAAATGAACCAAAAAATCCACAAAAAATGAACAAAATGATCCACAAATGATTGGAAATTAACCAAATCATCCAGGAAATGAACAATAAAGCGGAGAATATTTGAAGAAAATTAACAAAATTAACCAAAAATTAACAAAACTGTCATTACTTTTATAAAACAGGGTTTTTAGAAATACAAAAGTTACATATTGCCAAAAAACATCAATCCGCATGAGATCTACACTCACGTTTATGTGTACAGCAAATAACATTCAAGGACTTTGTTGACTAAAATGATTTTCTTTGAATCAGACACGCATTCAAAGCAACCAGATTTCAAATCCTCTCTGCTCAACTCCTTACCAGCTGCAAAAACACTCTGATGTCCCTGTGAAGGAGAGCAAGCAAAAGAAAATCACCTTATCATCAGAGTTACTCATGGTGACAAAGAGGAGGAATACCTACAGGCTTTCGTGTAGGCGTGACTTGTACAGATTGGTAAAACTCAGGCAAGACCCTTTTCTTCACTTTACGTTTTCTTAGACCCGATGACGAGTCCTGATCGCTGTCAGGAACCTCGACAAGATTGGGCTTCTCTTCTGTCACTCGGGCATGAACACTCCTTCTGGCGTGACGTGGACTGTGCCTGAAGCCCTGGAAAATGAACAGATGTCAAGTTCGCAGCATTATTCTGCAGGCAAACACAGGGAAATTAAAAGCTTGTATATGACGAGGAAAAGCGGTGTTTGACTTACAGGTCTTAAAATAAAGGGGGAGTGTAATTAATGTAATAATTAATCCAGTATATTATTAAAGGTGTCAGAGCTTGCGTGAGTTGAACAGGGATGTTGCACAAAAAACCAATCTCATCAGAGAGAAGATGCACTCAGCTACTAGTTGATGTCCTTCTGCAGTCAACAATATAACGCTAAAACATATATGCAAAATACTAACTGCAATTCAAAAGGTCAGCCATGCATAGGGGAGACTGGGTGTGGTTGTAACACTTTTTGCTCCAGCCCCTGTAACTCACTGAATGTTACAGCTACAGGTCACAAACATTTAGATAAAATACCCACACTTGTTTACTACAAATGGCACCAATTCAAAAACCTGCAAGAATATCACGAATGGGTTAATGTCAAACATATGGTCTTCCTTTGTTACAACCTACCCCACGACTGGGTTGGGTTGTAACACGTGCAGGGTAGAGGGGCAACAATTAGATAAAAATAACAAAAACAGGCCACACTGTGGAATATTACTACTGCCATCATATTCAAATTGAATTTATATTTTCCATTAAATGGTAAAATGTCTCAGATTCAATATTTGATATCTTGTTTATGTTATTTGTTTATGGGATTTGCAAATCATTTTATTCTGTTTTTATTGGCATCCCAACTTTTTTGGAATCAGGGTCCTTTTTTTTATATATATATATGCAGGCACACTTCTTGTAGTCTTTCTTTTCCACTGCCCAGGCATGCTGTAAAATTAATAAAATTAAATGATTTTATGTTAGGGGATGGTTGTAACATTTTTAAAACATGTTACAACCCACCCCAGCTCTGACGACCATTGTTTACCTGTATTAGCATAGTGGTTTGAAATTAGCAGGGAGGAAATGCATCACATGTTGCCAAAGAAACTATAATTTAATTTACTGTAAGACATATGATTTTATCTGTAGTTGTATAAGTACTAAATAAAGTTTAATGTTGGTCAAAAAATTACTTTCTTACATCAAAATAAGTTTTTTCACAATAATATCTGCACGGGTCTGTTTGCAGCCTGGACAACCACCATGTGAGACCGAGTGAGTAAACACTGAAATGATCATGTGACTGCGATCTCATCCCTGACTGGAAAGGTGGAGGTGGTGGTGTTTCAACTCTCCCCATGTTACAACCACACCCAGCCTCCCCTACCTACAAAAACATGCATACACAGACCTATTAACATTCACATTCATAAAGACATTTTCCTCACTTTCCTAACAGAACTTACCAATAATATCATAAAACAAGGTGATGTAAGATAAAATCATCTGTCCTGTTCATGTTGACGGTGTTAGATTCTCAAAATGCATTTTTAACATGAGAACATGAGAAACGTGTGAAAATCTGCAGATGTTTTTAGACGATCAGGACGCTGATTCCTTTCCTTAATGGCTTTAACTGAAAAAGCAAGATTGTGCAAAGGCAGAACTTCTTTTAGGGGCTCGGTTCTGATAATACAGCACTCACTTAGATAAACAATTTTCTCATGTATTATTTGGGTTACACTTTAGGTTAGGAAACATATTTTTATGTATTATGCATTGGACTTTTATTGTGGTTGGGGATTAGAAAACTTGACCTGGTTAATAAGTGTCAAATTATTAATGTGATAGGTATTAAAACGATTCACTTTAGAATAGACAACACATCCTGAGCTACAAAGACTTAATTTGGGGCTATTTGGATACTTAATACATGAAGTAAATGAAGTTAACTAATTAATTGCTAATATGTTTCCCTAATCTAAAGCGTGACCTCAGGTTTATTTTGGCATCTGTGTGCATTTATCCTTACAGCCATTTATTGTTGAATTTGCATGTGTGCTTGCGTGCAGACTGTCCTTTATTCTGCCTTGAAGTGTCCTTGAACATGATATAGTCATTCCCAGTAGATGCTGAGACGGTACAAATTCAACTGAATCATTAAAAATTAATGGCCTATGGTTTATTACAAATATACCCTTCAAACACGACCAAAAGACTTCAAACTACAGAAAAAAGAAGATTAGAACTGGTATTTACAGGGTGTGTTTGAACTAGATCCTACATATGGTTTAAACTGTTTTTGTTTGCCCTTCAAAGTTGAAATTGTTTATTGTGAAATGGTGGGTTTATACTACCAGTCTAAATTTTGTACACATCTTCAACTTCAGTGTTTTATTTTTATTTACTCTTTTCGACTTTGTCCGTTAATAATGAATTCTGACATCCAAACTGCAAAAGGACACGTATGGAATTAGGTTGTAAAAAAAAAACGCGCTGAACAACTCACAGCAGCCACATTTAGCTTTGGTGACAAGACAACTGTACATATTCACGGTATTGTCTCATCAGTTTCATGTGGTAGTCGCCTTCAATGGCTTCCAATTCAAAAGAGTTCATTTGTGCCATTTCTTTCCTTCCATCAGTTGTCTTGTGCAGAGGTAGGTGGGTACAGAGTCAACAGCCCTATTAATATACTACAACTACTGTAAAAATCCATATTATGGCCGGAAACAGATAAATGCCAGTCTGTGATTACTTTAAGAAATGAAGGTCGGTTTGAGAAATCTCCAGAAGTGCAGTTGCTAAAACCATCAAACACTATCTGAGGTGCTGTGAATTGTAGCTTTCTGAAGCTGGCGATCCTAATTGACATGGTCGTCTGCAGC
>JAQQAE010006771.1:0-16397 GCA_029823295.1 Pseudamia nigra
ACACCCCCACCCTGCCCCAGATACCTCTTCCCCACAGGGCTGTATTACACCTACAGTGGTCTACATTTTCCCCCATCTCCGTCTGTGTCTGTCAGTCAGCCTCTTTTCCGTCTCGCTCTGGGAGGCCAACCTTTCAGCATTACCAAAGATGTGCCTCAGAAATCTGTTTCCAGGGCAACCGGGTACCAAATAGTCTCCCAGAGGCTCCTCTTGCCGCCGCGTCCTTTGTTTACACTTTGGTGAGGATGGAGGTTGCTCCAAACAGACAATAATGACACCAAAAAAAAAAAAAAACATACTGTGTGAAAATGAAGCATGACTCAGGTATGTCACACACCTCTAACATCAGCCTGCTTTTCAGAATTCAACAGAATGACGATCAATTAGGTTGGACATAATGCAGAGAGGGACCTAGATTTCAGGGGGATGGAAAGGTTTGTCAGTATCACTATGAGCAAATATGTACATTTTGATGATAGGCGTATCTAACAACCCTGCTTATTAAAGTAATAACAGTGCGGGCCATTGTTGGGTCCATTTGTGTTACGTTTTCTTTATTTTTTATTTATTTTCTCATTTATTTCTTTCATTATTATTAATTTGGTTAATTTTTGATCATTTTCGCATCTTGTTCTTGATTGCTTTATTAATTATTGTTCATTTCCTTGAACAATTTGTTCATTTTTAGTCATTTTCACTACATTTTCTTGATTACTTTGTACATTATTGCTAATTTTTTCCTTCTTTTTCTCTGTTACAGTAATTTGTTCCGTATTGTTTGGCCACTTATTTTTTTCCATTTTTGATCATTTTTGCCTCATTCTCTTGATTATTTTGCTCATTCCTGTTCACTTTTTTGATTGCTTTATTGGTTTTGATCACTTTCTGTTCATTTTCTGAACGATTTCTTTGATTGATGTTCATTTTTAAGTTTCTTGATTTTGATTATTTTATTCCTTTTTGCTGCTTAAAAGTTCCTTTTCGTCGTTGTTTTGCTCACTTTTATACATTTTATTGATTGTATTGTTCATCTGGATATTATTTGGTTCCTTCTTTGGTTAATTTGTTGCTTAATTGTTCATTTTTCTTTTTTCTTATGCTTATTTTGTTCTTTTTGTCCATTGTCTTGGCTGTTGTTCATTTTGTTCATTATTCCACTTTCACTTTTGCTGATTTGGGGCATTATTTTCTTTCTTCTTGCTAATAGTTCATTTTTGTTATTGTTTTGCTCATTTTTCTCGATCATCTTGTTCAATTATTTTGTTTGCTCTTTGTTTCATTTATTTCTTATTTATTCAGTTTTCGTTCTTTTTACACTTGTTTCACTCCTCGTTGTCCATATTCCTGGTTGTGTTTGCTTATTTTGCTCATTTTTAAATTCATTTTCTTGATTACAGTACTGAGGCACACGTTGACACGTTAACAATCAGAACGCAGAAAACCAAGTGTTGGGTGTGTAAAATTGAACATAACCTGCACCTTGGTTGTGTGGAAGGAATATGAAACACAGTTCCAGTTTGAGGATGTGATCTATTGTCTGTAAAATTCCACGTTGTCAATTTAAACACATGGAAAAGGGAGAGAATCACAAAGCCAGCTGATCCTTGCGCACATTTACGCGCAATGGGGCTTTCTCGCATGCGCAAAGGTATCATTTTATACCCAAATTATTATGTAACAAATAACTCTGTTTAAATGAGCGTCTACTTATTACGTCTGTGGTTTATTGGACTTATTGAAAACCAACTCACGTCCTCCACTTTTAAGCCTTGCGCTTGCGCGTAACGAACCCGGGAGCTGTCCAAGTGCTGAAATGAGAAAAGGCGTTCCGGTGCCATTCCTCAACAGAGCCTCCTCAACCTGAAATCTTCACGCGACGAGTTTTCAGCTCATAGTCCACGCCACGGCAGCGGAGAGTGCCTCCAGCCGGCGCGTTCTGGAGTGCCACGACGCCCGTTTCTGATGTTTCCTCACACGTCTTTTGCGTCTTGTTCGGGAGTCGGACTTTGATGAAACTAAAGTATGATCCGCGGCTACGTTGAGGAATGTCTCGTGTATTTTTGCGTGACACGGGAACACCCAAAAGCTCACGACTTGGTCCGGAGGAAAGAGGAACACCCATGTGGATTATGTGTTTGACCAATGTGGACATATGGAACCAATAAGGAAGTGAGCACATGAGAAAACCACCAGGAATGAAGCGCTCCTTTATCCAGGCTCTGGCAGCTTTATTTACATATTTCATGGAGACTAACTACTTCAGGTGAGACGCGCTACCCACTCGTGTCACACACTCAAACTACAAAGTGAATAAACAGGGTGAAACTGGACATAAGGGTCTTTGTAAGGAATCAAGTTTGTAATGGCTTGAGTGATTTACAGTCATAGTGTTGTTTGTATTGGTGCGACTTGGTCCGCATAATAGACGCAAATAGCTCAGTATCTGGCGGGGGGCAAAACAATCACGAAAACGAGTAAAATGGGGAGGAAAAGAATGAAGGAATAAATTTAAAAAATGTTAACAATAAATGAAATAATGACAAAAAATGAGAAAACATGAATAAAAGAATCAAGGAAATTAGTAAAAACTAACGAGAAAATAAGAAAATGGGTAAAAATTAAAGAAATAGTGAAGAAAATAAATTTTTAAAAGGAATAAAATAATGAATAAAATTAGTAAAATTAATAAAATAATCATGAAAATGAGTAAAAATGAACAATACAATCAAGGAAATGAGCAGAAATAACAAAGTAATCAAGAAACTGAGTAAGTGAATGAAATAACCAAGAAAATTAATAAAATCATCAAGAAAATTAGAAAACACAAATTAAATAATTGAGAAAATCAAAAAATGAATGAAATAATAAAGAAAATGGACAAAATAACATAAATCATGACAAAAATTAGTAAAAAAAAATTGAAGAAAATGATGAAAAAATTACTAAAATAAACAAAAAATACTCAAGTGAAAGATTAAAAATTAACAAAAATAGTTAAGAAAATTTGTAAAAATGAATGGTGAAGAAAATGATCAAAAATCAACAAAATAATTAAGAAAATGATTAAATGTCAATGTAATAATTAAGAATCATGACTCAAAATGAAATTTCATATTAAATATGTTAAACAAATTCCTTAACTGTAACATTTTAATGTATTCAACACTTAAATGTAACATAATAACATAAAGAAGAATGAAAATGGACCCTCTTTCAACTTATTTTGTTCATTCCAATGTACAGTTGTTGATTATTTTCTGCAGTATTTCTACATCAGGTTTTCAAAAAAAATTACATCATACTATAATATATTCTGTATATTTTTGCTTCCTGTTGCATTGAAGCTGTGACTCGTGTCTTATGATAAGCGTCCAGAGCTTCAACCGAAGTGGATGAATCTCTGGACACTTTGAAGTTTAAATTCATCATTTCCTATTTAACAAAATAAAGATTATTCTGATCATTGTCGGGTCCATTTATGTTCACTTTTGATTCAGTTTTGTCAGTATTCTGTTCCCTTTTTTTTTGGCAATTTTGTTGATTCTTGCTCAATTTGTTCCATTTGTGGATAATGTTGTTTCATTTTTGCAAAGTCTGTTTTAATTTCTTTATTGCATTGTTATTTTTTTGTTTTCTTTGTTGTGATTTTTGTTCATCTTGTTAATTATTGTGTTTTTGGGGAATGATCAAATTGGGTTTTGTAAAATTTGGTTTGTTTTTTAAATTATTTAGTTCATGTTTTCTGTATCAATTATTTACTTCATCTTGTTGCTTATGGTGTTTGCTTTTGTTCATTTTGTTCCTTTTGTCCTTTTGTCATCATTCTCATCTCATCTATATTACTAACTTGCGTCTTCCCTGTAGTTCTGTGCTTCCTCCCTCTGCCTTAGGTCTCTAGGTCTCTTGATGTCCTTGTTGTGTTTGCTAATTGTGGACCAGTAGCATTGATTGACTCGATGCCTAATCAATCACTGTCACATGACCAATCAGGTGTCACATAGGTGGAACTCCAGTCATGTCAACAGACATTCTCTCCCCCTCTATTGCGCTCAGTCAGTACTGCTGCAAGGCACTGCATTGTGAGGGTTGTTTTAATGCATTATTGCGAGGGGAAAATTGTGTGTGTGTGGGGGTGAAATCTTATTTCTGTAAGTTATCTCCACATGTGCGACACCTGCTTAAGAGAGCTAGCATTAGCCTCCGTTGGATTGTAAACACAACAGCTCTGTAGAGATGGCTAAGCTAAGCTAGCATTAGCTGTCAACAACTTGGCTCTGTGAGCACTAGTTGTCATAAACATAGACATACAGTTCACCTCCTTTGCCTTTACCATAGTCGTGGTAACTTCAGGCCTTATGTGTTGACGATGATACATCACCATTGCACTTTCAACCACACCACTGTGACTGGCATGAAGTGTAAAACTTCTATTTAAAATAAATATACATGTGATGCTTAGCCTGGTGGAGGGTCAGGGTAGGCCCTGCATAATCATTGTTTGTTCCTACTCTGAAATACAGTATGTTCTTGACAGCATTTCTAAAATTGCATGCCTTAACAGTGGGAAAGGACTGGGACTGTGCAGTGAGACCGATGCTGAAGTAACAAAGTTGTTTCAAAAAGCCATGACTTCCATCGAGTTACGTTGGACTTTCTGAAAATATTAAAACCCTGTGACACTTATTCAGAACCAGCAGGAATCAAGTAGAACCAGTGAAAAAAATCAAGCTACATTCAGGAATTTGTATGAGTATGTGGAACAATTAGAATGCTTCTAACCCACCTCCAGTTATCCTTGCACATTTTGGGTGTATGAGCACTGGAATGCAGCTCAAATGTGGTTGCATCACAGTAGGAATATTGAGAATGCTGTTAGAATGCAGTCACAATATTTCAAATGCACTTTGAATGCTGTACGAGTGCGGTTCGAGTGCTGGTTGGAAGGTACATTCCAGCTCATTTGAGGTGCTTTCGGGAAATTCTGATAAGCGTTGAAGTTGCTTGCCATTACACTACTCCCTCGAATGTCATCAGAAGGTTTTGAATGCTGTTGGAATGCCATAAGAATGTTTTTAATGCAGTAATAGTGCAGTTAGATTACATTTCAAGTGCTGTTTGGTAACTTTCCACTGTGAGTACACCTCGAAAGTTTTAAGCATGAGCAAAACATTCATGCCAGCCACCAGAATGGCCTTGATTATTTGGAATACACTCAGATTGCAGTCACAATGTTTAGAATGGAATTTACAAAGATGCTTCGTTCCAACAGTATTCCAGCTCATTCCACCTCTAGTGTGACAGGGACATGTGAATGCATTTTTATCACAAACCATCATGGTCTCAAACATTTTATTTGGACCCTCTACCAAGCAGTCATCTTACATTGTTTTGGTCCGTTATTAGAAGACCTACTGGGCTTTGATTGACACGTCTCTGTCAGCTCGCCTGTGGAGTCAGACCGAGTCCTGACCTTCTATTTACATAATGTACATACATAGCTTTTTTCCTAACAGACACTTGACCATGCTTGTGGTAAAGAGCTTGCACTATCAATAAAATGATTTTGTTTGATCTAGTGTTTAGCATTAGCTTACCCATAAGACCACTCACTCTGTGTGCCCACAGCTTCACCTACAAATATGGTCATGTCCTGTTTTTGGATCCAAAGTGTTTTCAAGGAAGTGACAGTTCAGAAAACAATAAGTGATGTCAGAGTTCAATAATATATACAGTCTATGGGCCCTACCAATGGTGTTTCCTCCTGGCACGTTGCAACCACAGGAGCATTCTTTACATTCCGCTGCGAGCCAAGCTGACTGGGCATCACTGAATGAATAATGCAAAAACCAAACTCCACATACCATCAGCTCCTGTTTCAAAACTTCAATTCAAATGGTGATGTTTAGAGTGCACAACTTCCTCAGACTTCTTAAGTGTGTAAAGTTACATTTTTATGGTCTGACTTGGAATTATCACCACAATTTCATTTTCATGCAGATACAGGTGTTATGTGTGACACCAGTGTTTTAGGGTTAGCAGACAGGGATCAGAGGAAGGAACAGAAGTCTATAAAACGCACAAACTGAAAAGTGTGTAACAAAAACAATGAGGGTCTCCTGGGCAGCAGCTCTGTACTCTGCTCCACCAAAACCATCCTGAACCACACCTTCTTAAGTTTGTAACATTATAACCATAACCAATCTTTTGGGATCGATGGTGCTAGAGCTCATAACAAAAAATGACCATGGAGAAATAGTCAAAATTCTACAGTTTTTGTAGTTGTGGGTTTCTGGAGATATCTTGATTGACAAATTTTGTATAAATTTCCAGTATAGGTGAGAAATGGCAAAAGGAGTAACAGATTATATTTTGGTAGTGATCACCTGGATCAAGGCAGAATTCAGGACCATTTTCAACATTTTTGCTTGTAACTCCACAAATAATACTCAGAAAGATACAGGACAACATTGTTACAGGATGTACCACACCACAAATGCTTTGAATGTTTCTATTGGGGAAACAGAGCTGCCTTATCCAAATCTGTGAAAGCTTTCTAGTTCTTCATTCCCTTCATAAACTTAAGCTGAAAAAGAGCACAAATGGATCCTTAACAATTTACCAGATCACAAAAAATGAAATTTTTGCTTACAATTTCCAGGAGGATCCAGGGATGCCTGATTAAAAAGTACTTCCCCCAATGTTCAAAAGAAGCTTACATCGTTGTGTCTCATCCAGTGCCTGTTCTGTTGGTATATTTCAGAGTTGCCGATGCCAAGGAGCATGATTCCAGATCCTCCTCCAACATGTCTCCATCAGACTTCCTGGACTCGCTCATGGGCCGAACGTCTGGGTATGATGCACGAATAAGACCCAATTTCAAAGGTTTGTTCTTCACTGAATTTATCACATCAATCATCTTCACACTCATTTTGATCCCACTAAAGTACTGTACCACTTCATCACATTACACCTGATGGCTTAAGTCAGTGGTTGGCAGCCTTTACAATCTACTGAAACATTTTGGCCAGAAAGAAAAAAATAATAAAATGAAATCATAGTGAATTATATTTGAGCCCTATAAGTACTACATGACAAATGAACCACATTTTAGTTGACAATGTGCTGCTAATATATTGTTTATTTTTGTTAATTTAAAATTTTTTTGTCATCCTTTATTTTCAAGATTTGAATTATATTGAATTCTTCCAGTTCATTTTGTAAATTATTTTCTTAATCTTTTCACATGTTATTGATTATTTTTGTTCATTTTATTTCTCATTTTGCTCATTCTTGTTGATTTGTACTAATTTTGTGAATTTTTTTACATTTCTGTATATTTTGCTGATCATTTCATTCTTTTTTAAATTTATTTTGTTGATTACTTTGTTCCATTTGCAAATTATTTTTGTACAAATTTTTGTCCATTTTTTAAATTATTTTGATACTAGCAGATACACCCACTGTTTCCATGGATATGAATAGCAAGAATGTTGTCGTCATTGATATTAATTTGTTTACGTTTTACTGGATACAGTATTGGTATGCTAAAATAAGGATCTCAGAATGATTTTGTCATGGATACAAATTTGTTTATATGATATTACATTACATACATTGTTGATAAGCTTTTAAAAAAGTTCAAAAAATGTTGTTGCTGTGGATACAGTTTTGTTAGTAAGTATGCTCGCGAGAAATAGACATGATTAAAATGGATAGAATTTAACTTTTTATAATGTATTAAGCATGTTTTTTTAGTGCAGACATATGAAATTTACCTGGTATCCTAGAAAAATTCTTTTGTGATTGTTTTCTGTCGTAATTTACATTACAGTCTACAGGAACTGTCATTTGTTTTCACTTAGAGGAGTCGTGGCCTAGTTATCGATCAGATAAATGCTAAAAAATCCTAAGAACAATGGTGCTATGGATACGTGTCTGTTTATATTTTATTGCTATGGATACAGGGTTGTATGCCACAAAAAATCTAATAATGTTGTTGCTCTGGATACGTATTTGTTTATATTTTATTACTATGGACGCAGTGTTGGTATGCCACAAAAAAATCTAATAATATTGTTGCTATGGATATGGATTTGTTTATATTTTATTGCCCAGGTTGGACACCTACAGGCCAACCTGAGCAGTGAGTGTGACTAGCAGACACATGTTTTTGCCATAGCTACAGATGGCAAGGATGTTGTTGCCATCGATTTGTTTATATTTTATTGTTATGGATACAGTATTGTTATGCTTTAAAAAAAGGTTCTAACAATGTTGGTTCCATGGATATGCACATGCTTATATTTTATTGCTATGCATATTTAATTTGCTTTTAATGGTTGTCTACTTTTTTACTCTTTTATTCCCTCATTTCTTCGTTTCATTTCTGATTTGTCTTGGCTTTGTCCTGGTTTTTATCCTGGTTTTCCTCATTTTCTGTTTAGTGTTCAGTAGTTAATTGTTATATGTAAAGCACTTTGTGACTTACTACCTGTGAATGATACTACATAAATATATTTATTATTATTATTATTATTATTATTATTATACAGTGTTTTTATGCTAAAAATAAGGTTCTAACAATGTTGTTACCATGGATACAGATTTGTTTATATTTTATTGCTCAATTTGGACCGAAATGGGCAGTCCATGTGAGTAGGAGAGACACTCTAGGTGCCACAAACAAGGATGGCAAGAATGTTGTTGCCATTGATATAAATTAGTTTAGATTTTATTCCTATGGATACAGTGTTGGTATGCTAAAAAAAAGGTTCTAAGAATGTTGTTGCCATGGATATGTATTTATTTCTATTTTATTCCTTCATGGCTCAGGTGGTCAGCAATAAATACATAGTTTACAGTACAGTATGTTAACCTGTTACGTGGTCAGTGAGACCATGTCACTCTCACCATGCAAGTGATAAGACAAAACAAAGTTGTGTGATTTTTTTGTTCGTCTCAGTAAATTTTTATTTATTTGTCTTTATGTTCAGTTTTGTTTATTTTGTTAATTATTGTGTTTTTGTTAATTATTCTGGTCACTTTTATTCATTTTGTTGATTATTTTGGTCATTTCTATTAATTATCTTGATTATTTTCTTCATCTAGCTCCATTTTATTGATTATGTTGTTCATATCTATGCATTCTGTTCCTTCATTTTGATTCAGTTAATTTATTATTGTACTGTAGTGGAATGAAATGGCTCAAACTAAAACACTATAGTAAGGAGACTATTGTAATCTGTTACTTCCATTGCCTACCCCTGGTTTAAGTGGAACTTCATCAGATTTTTGCTATGTTTATGTCCACTTTGGGTATTTTCCTCCAACTGTAAACACACCATACTGTGACATTATGCCTTATTTGAGACTGTGATTCTTCCCCATTGCCTCGACACTGAGATGCCACCGCTTTGCTGAGAGTCCTCCATCATTTCACCTGACACTAACATGATTGTTCCAGATGGAATTAAAAGAGAAACTAATTCATTTCTTCAGCACTGCATGTCTGGTCTCATTTGGAAATAAAAACTGACTTAAAAATCCATTAATGTTAATTGTGACAAGAAAAGAAAAAAATGCTTGTAATTGTAATAACATCCTGTGGAATTGCATAATTCCACAGGATCTAAAATATTATGATACATGTTAGAGAGATTCAGGATGTTGATCATTTTGTTAACATGTTGCTGATGATTTTGCAAATTTATGTTTAGTTTGTTAATATTGTGGCGCTGGGCGGCCATGTGGAGTAAAAACGGCGAGGAAACCGGCGGTTCACACACAAGAACTTTATTCCACCACCCCTCCTCTCAACAGTCTGGCACGAACTGCCAAAAACCAACATAATCCCCAACATAAACCCACAAGTCCCCATCATGCCGGGTGGCTCCCGCTAGCGGCACCCCACAGCCGCTACAATATTTTTTTAATTTTTTTCCTGTTGGTATTTTATAGATTATCCTGCTAATTTTGATTATTTTTCTGATAATTAGTTGATTTGCTCAGTATGCGAATCACTTTTTAAATTTTTGTTCACTTTGTTGGTATTTCATTGATTATGTCGTATTTGTTTCCATTTTGCTAATATTTTAGGTAGGCAATTTTACTAATTTGTGTTTATTTTGTTATCATTTTGTTAAATACTTTTCTCATTCTTGTTCATTTTGTTGGTATTTTATCAATTATCTGGTGAAATTTGTTTATTTTGTTGACATTTTATTGGTTATTTTGCTTTTTTCATTTATTTGTCAGTTATTCAATCAATTTTTGTCAATTCAGTTTTGTTCATTTTGCAGATAATTTTTCTCATTCTTATACTTTTCATTTTTTATTTTCTTTATGTTACTGTGGTTTTTTCCCTTTATTTTTGTTGAATTTCTTAACTTATCTTCATTTGCTGATACTGTTGCTCTACTCATTTTTGTCCATTCTGTTGATTCTTTTAAGATTAACTTTCAATGTTTTCAACATTTTGGGGATCACTGTGCTAATTCATGCTCATCTTGGTGATAGTTAAGGTATTTCTTAATTTTATGTTATGTTCCTTTTTGGTCATTCTGTTGATAACTCTGCTCAATTTCTAATTTGTATCCAAATTTTGCTGATTGTTTTCAAAATGTTTTTTTTTTCCTTGTTAATCATTTTGTAAATTTTTTGGTTCTTTTGTCAGTTGTTTAATTTCATCTCATTTTGGTGATGACTTGTTCATGATTGTGGATAATTCTGCTTATATTTGAATATGCTGTGCATTTCTTGTGCTGATTATTGTGGTAAACTTGGTTCCTATTTAAATAATTTTGTCAATTTGTTTTCATATAGTTTCTCTTATTCATTTTAGTCATTTTTGTTGACTTTGCTTGGCCCGCTTATTTTGTACATTTTATTCCTTTTTGCTAAGTATTTTGCTACCATTTCTTCAGTTCTTAAGTTATTTTTTAATTAATTTAGTCAATTATTCTGTCCATTTTTCTTCTTTTGTAAGTTTTTTTTGCTGGATATTGTTGGTGTTGTGAGTTTAAAATTGTGGTAATTTGTTTATTTTCCGTGTCTTTATTCTAGGGATTATTTTGTATTGATAAGGATAAACATCAGTTCATTTTGGTTCTATTTGAGGTTTGTTCTGATGATATTATAGTAACATTTGCTCATTTTTCAAAAAAATGTTTTAAAATGAATTTTTGTTTAGTTTTTCTATTTGGTTCTAAAATTTGGTGACACTTTCATTTTTCAACCTTTGTTAAATGTTGCCAATTTATGTATGTATTTTACTCATTTTGCTTGTTTTTGTTCATTCTAAAAACATTCTTAAGCTTTCAAAAGTGAACAAAGTAGCATTATGATATTTTTTTGCCATTCTTTGTCCAGTTTGGTGATAATTTTAGTATTTTTCTCTCAGTCTCTTCTTACTTTGTTCAGTTTTTGTTGATGCTTGTTTATTTTCATAGTTGCATTATTCAAATAAAAGATAAACCAAACCTCTTTGAGATGGTAGTTCAAATTTAGTAAAAGAATTAACCAAATCATCAAGGGAATTGATGAAAAATAATACAATAACTCACAAAATAAGCACCCAGATGAACAAAATTGGGTAATAAAGAAAAATAAATAATGAACAAAATGAAAAAAAGATAATAATTAAATAATAAATAAAATTAAGCATGAACCAAAAAGAACAACATGCTCATAATTGAACAAAGCATGAGAAAAATAATCAAGGAAATGAACATAAATGAACAAAACAATTGAGAGAATGGACCAAAAAAATCAGAAAATGATCAAAAAAAGTAAGACTGAGCAGAAAGAGGCATATTTACTTTTTTCAACTTGATTAAATCTGTAAGTTTAAAATCACTTTCCTCTATAACTTAACAGGTCGACTCAAATTGAAATCTCAATAGACCACAGTAATCATTATCTGCCTTCCTCCCCGCATCATGCTGCCCTGTATTCGTCTCCAGTGCTTCTGGATGGTCCTCCTTGCAGCAGACAGGATGCCACCATGTCAGGCTTTGTGATGGATGGTGGCCCCATGGCGAGGCTGCAGGCAACTCACTTCCTCTGTTTTTGTGTTGTGATGTCGGGGACAGGCACGGCATCTGTCACCCGAGTGGGGCTAAGTGAGGAGATGATGACTCCAGGGAGGTCAGCGGGGGTGGGATCTGCCGGGGTTTGGGGGATTCCGGATGTTGAGGCTTCCGGACAGAGCAGTACCGGGAATGATCCACAGGAGATAAATAGATAGACCGGATATTTACCTGCAAGCGAGGGTGGAGGCTTCATTTCAACACTGGGAGAACATTTATAGTCAAGCATCTCTGGTGAATCGTTAATGTGTTAATTTGGGCCTAAGCAATAAAGAAAATGAGCAGAAATGAGCAAAATAAACAACAGCAAGCAAAAATTGGACCAAAAATTATGAGCGAACATAACTTCTCCATTTTTAATACGACTCAATCCACGTATTAAAACATTTTTATGTATTTTACTCATCAAGTGTAAAATCAATGTATGCCATTCACAACAAAAGCAACAAAATTAACAAATATAAACAATATAATCTACAAAATGAAACCAAAGAGAATAAAATATGAACAAAATTATCCCATAAATGGGCAACGCAATCAACAAAATGGCATAAAAATGATTAAGAAAATTATTAATGTTTTCCAAAAAAAGGAACAAAATGCTCACTAAAACTGACAAGGGAATAAATGAAATATGTAAGAATAGACAAAATAATCTGCAAACTAATCAGAAATGAACAACATACACAAGAAAATGAAAAGGAACAAACAGAATAATGAAAGAAAATGGGAAAATGCAGAAAAAATGATCCACACATTGGTAAAAATAAATAAATAAAGTGATCAAGGAAATGAATAAAAATGAACAGCATAATCAACAAAACAACAGCAATTAACATGAATAAAATAGTCAAGAAAATAACAAATAAACAAAACATAACAGCAAAAATGCATGAGCAAAAATGAAACAATAAACTTAAGAAAAGTAAAAATGAATAATATTACTGGGAAACTGGGGGAGGGGGGTGAACAAAATGAACTAAACAATCACCAAAATGAAAGAAAAAATGAACAATGTAATGAAAAGATAAACAAAACAGACAAAAAACAAACAAAAATTGAACCAAATCATTAATAAAATTCATTAAAATCAACAAAATAACAAGCACAATCAACAAATAAGGAATCAAGTGAACAAAACGGGATAAAACAACCACCAAAATGAAAAAATGAGCAAACCAATACACAAACTGAACCAAAAAGAACAATACACTAAAAATATATAAATGAACAAAACATATCTAAAATAAAGAAGGAAATGCACATAAATGAACAAAAATAATTGAGAAAATGGACAGAAAAATTGAATAAAATGTTATTATTTTTGGAAAGCTGGGTTTTTACAGACCTTAAAGTTTCATATCATCCCCATTTACATGAATGTCTCATTCATCACCGCTGAATTCTACACCTATGTATTTAGAGCAGATGAAGCATCAAATACGAAAGAAACTCTCTTCTGCTCATACCCACTGTGATGTAAACAGATCATTTTCATTGCAAACCTGCTCATCGTACTTTGAAGAGTGCTGAAGTGTGGTTCTGAAGGTTGACCTAGATTTCCTCGCTGAGTTTGTTGTGAGGAGGCACTGCTTTCTTTTTCTGCCTCTGCTGTTAAATGTAGTAGCTACCTGACGACAAACAAAGGCAAATATTAATACCAGGCTCCATGAAATATTGATGAGGAAAGCACAGTGGAAGAGTATGGGGAATGGCTTACAACCTCGACTGTCAGATGGAGAAAAAAGATTTGCACTGACTTTAAAAAGATTTGAGCTCTCACAACTCTCGGTGGGGTTGGAATGACACTGTTCCCCCAGCATGTTGGATCATTTTACTGATGACACAGACTCCTCCTGCATTCCTGAAGATGAATAATTATTATGTGCATGTATATGTGTGCATGTGTCCCTAGAAAAGCTGGGTGATAAATAGAAAATGGCCATTATATATAATCAGTTGTGATGTTGATGGTGGTATGTAAATCAGCTGTCGACATAGTGGTGTACTTATGGACCAAAACACTCTCACAGCTATCAAAACCAACAACAAAGTAATAGCCAACTGTGGCTGTACGTGAAGCTGACATAAAAGGCCACGCCCCCTTTTGGGGAAACAGAGCGGCTGCTCCCATAGACTGTAATCAAAATCATTGCACAAGACAAACACAAATTTAAATAAGCTTCTTAATTCCCCTCAGATCCATGTGAACTGAATGTGCACCCTGTTAACTAAAGAACATGGTGCATAAAGAGAAAAAACTCATTAGATACATCTATTATCATTGTTCATTCAGTGTTCCAGCTAGTAGCATGCTACTACTATATACGTAGACTGTGCTTTTTTATTTTGGGTTTGCTTTGTGCCACTATTTACATTGCAGCTGTCATTCAGTTTCCCCAAAAGGGGCGTGGCCTTTGATATGTGACTTAGAGCCAGCCTAAGCCCCACCCCTTCTGGTTTGATCCGTGGCACCTGACTTTGAAAAAAGTATCTATTACAGTCAATGGTGAGTGGCAGATGATTTTCTGATCTCAACTGAATTATGCCACCATTCATACAGATGACCTCTGTCAGTTTAAAACAAAACTTTACAAATCAGGAAAATAACAATTTGTTGTAAAACTATTGAGATACAAGCTTGTGAAAATACATAATCATAAAGACTACAAACAGGAAGTTGTGTACATGACATCATCCTGATTTAATTTCTTCAAAGCCTGTGCAGAGTTGCTGAAGAGTCTCTGCAGCTCAACATGACAAACAGACCCCTTTTTATTCCTTTATTCTTGAAGAACATGTTAAATTTGACAAGGCAGCTGCCATTTTGGTGTTGAGTTTATTTCTAAGACAGAAATAAACTCCGTAAAGTTGTTTTACACAAATCTAATGTTTTACTATTTTCGCAACAATCAGTGACTTCATTCACTTGTAAAATTTTTTTTTTTAACTGACAACCATATGTGTAAATGATGGCATAATTCAAATGGGATAAAAAATTATATGTCTCTTGCGATTGACTGTGAAGCTTTTTTTTCATAGCCTGGAAGAGCAGCAGAGTGAACTTATGCTCTCTATTCACAGCTTTGCCAAAAAAAGTGTGAACCTTTCCATGATCTGTATGTGTGTTACAGTACCATCAAGTTTTTATGTGCATTCTACGTAATAACAATGCCACATCATGCCTCATCATGCATCATCTTTTCCTTATTTGTGTTTTACTTTATCATTCTGCCTTCAACATAATCCTTTTTCCTCTTTTATTTCATTATCATTTTGTTGTGTCTTTTATGAGTCGCCTTTGCATTTTGTTGTTTTCATCTTGTACCTTGTATATCATTTAATTTCTGCAATGTTTTCCCTTTTTGCATCATTCTTATCTTGTTGCACTTTTTTTGATTCACCAAAACCACAAATAAGACTGGCCTTTATAACTATTAAAGATCTCCAAATCAAAGACTTTTTTTCTGTTGTTTTGCATTCGTCCTGTTGTTTACATCTTTCATTTCCCTACTGTTTTTCTTCTTGTTGCATCTTTCATGTTATCTTTACCATGATTTGTCCTAATATGATCTTCATCTTTTTGCGTCTTCTAAATTATTTTTTTAATCATTTTTACCTTGTTTGGGCTTTTACAAGTAGTTTGCGTTGCTTCTTTAATTCAAAACCAAATGGCTGCCTTTATATAGGTACAAAATAATGATTTGACATTTGTTGTGATAGCTATTAATTTTAACTGATGATTGTTTTTATCATGATAACTTTTTTGGCCCTATCACCCAGCTCTAAAACCATCTTTGCTAAAGGAAGACAGGAGGAAGCAGATACATCAGCATGATTTCATAGCATATTATCCACTCCAAGTTAGTGTTACAAAATTGTACATTATGGTAATACACTCCTGATCAAAATTATAAGACCAGTTGAAAAATTGCAAAAATGTACATTCTGCACTGTTGGATCTTAATAAGGTTCTAAGTAGCTCTTCAACATGCAAAAAGAAGAAATGGGAGTGAGACAAGAAAAAAAATTTGAGTAAGAAATTTATTACAAACAACCATTAAACTGAAATAGGCTATTCATCAGCTGATCAAAAGTTTAACACCACATCTAAAAAAAAAACCCAAAAACCCTCTAAAATAGAAATCAAATTTTCAAAAAAGGACTCAGTAATGAGTAGCTGCACCATTCTTCAAAATCACCTGAAAAATTAATTTCGGCATGTTTGATGCTAGTGTTTCCAGGAGGCTAGTGGGAATGTTGCTCCAAGTGGTGAAGATGGCTTCACTGAGGGCATCCACTGTCTGGAAC